>RJWJ010004817.1:0-72786 GCA_004363605.1 Indri indri | reverse complement strand
TTGTGCTGCTATAAACATTCGGGTGCAGGTGTCTTTCTTATAGAGTATCATTTGTTCTTCTGGGTAGATGCCCAGTAATGGGATTGCTGGATCGAATGGTACTTCTAATTGTATCTCTTTAAGGTATCTCCATATTGCTTTCCACAGAGGTTGCACTAGTTTGCAGTCCCACCAGCAGTGTATGAGTGTTCCTATCTCTTCGCATCCACGCCAACATTTATTGTTTTGGGACTTTTTGATAAAGGCCAGTCTCACTGGAGATAAGTGATATCTCATTGTGGTTTTGATTTGCATTTCCCTGATGATTAGAGATGTTGAGCACTTTTTCATATGTGTTTTGGCCATTATTCTGTCTTCTTTTGAAAAGTTTCTGTTCATGTCCTTTGCCCACTTTTTGATAGGGTTGTTTGATTTTCTCTTGTCGATTTTCCTGAGTTCTGAGTAGATTCTGGTTATCAGCCCTTTATCGGATTTGTAGCATGCAAAAATTTTCTCCCATTCTGTAGGCTGTCTGTTTGCTCTTGTGACACTTTCTTTGGCTGTGCAGAAGCTTTTTAATTTGATCAGGTCCCATTTATTTATTTTGGTTGTTGCTGTGATTGCCTTTGGGGTCTTCTTCATAAAGTTGTTGCCTACGCCAATGTCTAGAAGAGTATTTCCAACACCTTCCTCTAGAATTCTAATAGTTTCACTCCTTTCGTTTAAATCCATTACCCAGCATTAGTACATGCTGGACATGATGCTATCCAGTTTTCCCAGTACCATTTATTGAATAAGGATTATTTTCCCCAGTGTATGTTTTTGTCTGCTTTGTCAAAGATTAGGTGGCTATATGAGGATGGATTTATATCTGGGTTCTCAGTTCTGTTCCACTGGTCAATGGCAATACTTTTGTGCCAGTACCAAGCTGTTTTGATTACTACAGGCTTATAATAAAGTTTGAAGCCTGGTAATTTGACACCTCCCATTTTGTTTTTATTGCCTAGAATTGCTTTTGCTATGCGGCGTCTTCTCTGGTTCCACACAAAGTTTAAAATTAATTTTTCTACATCTGTGAAGAATGATGTTGGCATTTTAATAAGGATTTTGTTCAATCTGTAGATCACTTTAGGTAGTATAGACATCTTAACGACGTTGACTCTGCCGACCCACGAGCATGGTATGGTTTTCCACCTGTTTAGGTCCTCTGCTATTTCCTTCTTCAATGTTTCATAGTTCTCCCTGTAGAGGTCTTTTACCTCCTTAGTTAAATATATTCCTAAATACTTTATTTCCTTTGTTGCTATTGTGAAGGGAATTGAGTCTTTGATTAGTTTCTCAGTATGACTGCTATTGGTGTATATGAAAGCCTCTGATTTGTGTGTATTGATCTTGTACCCTGAGACTTTACTAATTCATTTATCAATTGCAGGAGCCTCTTGGTTGAATCCATGGGGTTATCTAGATATAATATCATGCCATAGCAAATAGTGAAAGTTTGATCTTTTCTGTTCCCATTCGTATGCCTTTAATTCCAATCTCTTGCCTGATTGCTGTGGCCAGGACTCCCAGCACTATGTTGAATAGAAGTAGAGATAGTGGGCAACCTTGTCTGGTTCCAGTTCTAAATGGGAATGCTTTAAATTTTTCCCCATTCAGTATGGTGTTGGCTGTGGGTTTGTCATAAATGGCTTGTATCATTTTTAGGAAAGCCCCATCTATGCCTATTTTGTTAAGCGTTCTTATCGTAAAAGGGTGTTGAATTTTGTCAAATCCCTTTTCTGCATCGATTGAGAGTATCATATGGTTCTTGTTTTTGCTTCTGTTTATGTGGTGAATTACGTATATAGATTTGCGTATGTTGAACCATCCCTGCATCTCTGGAATGAAGCCACTTGGTTATGACGGATTATTTTCTTAATAAGCACCTGGATTCGGATAGCTAGAATTTTGTTGAGAATTTTTGCATCTATATTCATAAGGGATATTGGTCTGTAGTTTTCCTTTTTTGTTACGCCCTTTCCTGCTTTTGGTGTCAGGGTTATGTTGGCTTCATAAAATGTGTTGGGGACGAATCCATCCTTCTCGATGCTGTGGAATAATTTCTGCAGGATAGGCACCAGTTCTTTGTAGGTGTGGTAGAATTCAGGTGTGAAACCATCTGGTCCAGGACTTTCCTTTTTTGGAATGCTTTTTATTGCTGTTTCAATTTCAGTCCTTGATATTGGTCTGTTCAGGAATTTTATTTCTTCCTGGTTGAGCCTAGGGAGGCTGTGTTTCTAAATATTTGTCCATTTCCTCCATATTTTCCAGTTTGTGTGCATAAAGGTTTTTCTAATATTCATAAATTATATCTTGAATCTCCATGGCATCAGTTGTGACTTCTCTTTTTTTTTTTTTTCCTGATGGAGCTTATTAGGGATTTTTCCTTTCTGTTTTTCGTTAGTTTAGCCAAAAGTGGGTCAATTTTGTTTATTTTTTCAAAGAACCAACTTTTTGTTTTATTAATCTTCCGTATAGTTTCCCTGTTGTCAATTTCATTTAGTTCTGATTTGATCTTATTAATTTCCCTTCTTCTGGTGGCTTTGGGGTTGGTCTGTTCTTCTTTTTTCAGTTCTTTGAATTGATTCGTTAGGTTGCCTATTTGTGATCTTTTTAACTTTTGGATATAGGCATTTATGGAAATAAACTTTCCTCTCAGGACTGCTTTGGCTGTGTCCCACAGATTTTGATAACTTGTGTCACCTTTGTCATTTAGTTCAAACAATCTTTTGATTTCCATTTTTACTTCCTCGTCTATGAAGGAATTGTTCAGCAGAAAGTTGTTTAATTTCCATAACTTCGTGTAGAGATGGTAGCTTCTGTTGGGGTTGATTTCTGCTTTTATTCCACTCTGATCTGAGAAGATGCATGGTATCGATTTCTATTTTTTTAAATTTTTTGAGACATGCTTTGCGTCCTAGAATATGGTCAATCTTAGAGAATGTCCCATCCTGTGCTGTCGGTGGGGTGTTGAAGTCTCCGACTATTATGGTGTTGCTGTCTATCAATTTGTTTAGATCAAGTAGAGTTTTCTTTATGAATCTGGGTGCACCTAAGTTGGGCACATACATATTTAGAATTGTTATGTCTTCTTTTTGAACGGTACCCTTCACCATTATATAGTGACCCCCTTTGTCTTTCATTACTTTTGTTTATTTAAAAACCAAGTTATCTGAGATCAAAACTGCCACACCAGCCTTCTTTTGGCTTCCATTTGCTCAAAATATTGATTTCCACCCCTTTTCCTTGAGTCTAAATGCATCCTTGCAGGTTAGATGTGTTTCCTGGAGACAGCTGATGCTTAGCTTGTTTTTTTTTTTTTTTTTTTAATCCATTTGGCCAGCCTATGTCTCTTGAGAGGGGAGTTCAAACCATACACATTTATTGAGAGAACCGATAAGTGGGGTGAATTATTGTTCATTCTGTTTGGTTGTATTTTGTTGCCTTGTTTTCTCTCTTGAGCCATTGTGGAATCTAGCCTTTTATCTTTAACTTTTGAGTGGTTTCACATTTGAGAGTGTTTATTGTGTTGATCCTTGTGTAATTCTGTTTTGAGTACTTCCTGGCGAGCCGGTCTTGTCTTGGTGAATTTCCTCAGTCTTTGCTTATCTGAGAATGTCTTTATTTCTCCTTCATATATGAAACTTAGTTTTGCAGGGTACAAGATTCTAGGCTGGGCATTATTCTGTTTCGAAAGAGTGAGAATAGGGCCCCAGTCTCTTCTGGCTTGTAAGGTTTCAGTTGAGAAATCTGGAGTTATTTTGATGGGGTTTCCTTTGTATGTTACTTGTTTCTTTCACCTTACAACTCGTAGAAGGGCCTCTTTAGTGGCTATTTTGGTCAGTCTGGTGACTGCATGATGTAGTGTCTTCCTATTTGCATTGAATCTCCCTGGGGTCCGTTGAGCTTCTTGTACCTGCATATCTAGATTTTTAGCAAGGCCTTGAAAATTCTCCTTTTTTAATTCTGTAAATAGCTTATCCAGCCCTTGTTTGTTTTCTTCTTCACCTTCTGGAAACCCTATAATCCTCAGGTTCGGTTTCTTCATATAATCCCACATTTCTTATAGGCTTATATTTTTCTCTTAATTTTTGCTCAATTTCTATGACTGACTTATTTAATTGGAAGGAGTTGTCTTCAATCTCAGAGATTCTTTCTTCTGTTTGATCTACCCTGTTCTTGAGGCTTTCCATGGTGTTTGCAGTTCCCTGAATAAGTCCTTCATTTCCAGGAAATCGGTGTGATTTTTCTTTAATATTTCAATTTCTTTAGCGAATTTTTCTTCCAAGTCCTGGATTTTTTATTTTGTGGTTTCTTTGTGTTGGTAATCCATTTTTTCTTGCATATCATTCAGTTTTCTTACAATCCATGTTTGAAATTCTTCTGTCATTTTAGTGTTCTGAGTTTGGTTAATGTCTATTGCTGGGGAGCTGTTGTTCCTCTTTGGGGGTGTGCTTTCCATTTGAGTCCTCATACTTCCAGAGTTCTTTCGCTGGTTCCTTCCCATCTGGATCAGTTGTTCCTTCTTGCCTTTAGATTTTTGTTTGGATAATGACACATGCTGTTTAGTCTCTGAGCCAGTAGGTGGTGTTTGTGGGTGAGATTCTACCACAGCCTTTATGATGAATTAGTAGATGCAGTAAAAGGGTGTGCAGGATGACCTCCCTGTCAGTAGGTGGCACTTGCAGGGAGGAACGAGCTGCAGTGCTGTTTTTGTGTCCTGCAGCTAGCTCTTGTTCCTCTAGAGAGGCCCTCTTGTGCCTCAGATGGTGGGTGGGGTCCTGGGACTTCCAGGTGTGTCCTTATGCTCCACCTCAGTGGGGGCAGGACCAGGAGTGAGTCTGGGTGGGGCTGGGTTGGGTAAGCTTGCCCTCAGGCTCCACAACTGCTGTTAGCAGGGGTCAAAGGTCTGTTCTTTGTTTCCCTGCAAAGCTGCCTGGAGGGGCTGAAATGGCTCCACTCAGCTGAAAGTCTGGGCTTGGGGGGGCGGAGCTGTCTGAGACCCACACTCTGGAGCAGTTCTCACTCCCCTCCACTCTCCCTCTCTCCGTGGCCTCTCCCAGGCCTCTACCAGCAAGCGGGATCTCAGGCCGATGGATCTCCCCTGGCTGTGATGTGGACCGGGAGGTTCCCTACCCAGGATCGCAGCCTGAGCTGGGTGCACAGCCCTCTTTTGGGAGGAAGGTTGCCACTTTGCACGCTGATCTGCCCCTGAAGGCACACACTCCTCAGTAGGCTCTTTCACAGATCTCTCTTCTGTGCCCTGGGACAATGTGATCATGACCTGGGTGTACGAGGTCTGGTTAGCAGGCCTGTTCCCTGGACCCTGGAGATCAATCTATGACCCTGCTAGGGGGAGGGTTGCTGCTCTTGAATCACCTACAGGGTACCCAAGCTGGATCGATTTCACTCCATCTTGGGATTTTCCCTACTCTCCTGGAGTCCCCAGGCAAGTAGCACTTGGGAGGGCTGGTGGGTAGGGAACTCGCAGTCTGAGTACCCCTCAGTCTACTGTAGGGCCCCAAAAGGAAAGGTCCCATTCCTTGGAGATGCCTCCATGTGATGGCTAAATTGTCTCTCTGGGCACCCATGGGTAGGGAGGGGGAAGGAGAGAATGGAGCAGTATGGCGTCTTCCGATAGGCTTGGGTCTGCACCCGGGGAGGTGCCCCAATGGGTCTGGGAGCCTGGCATTGAGTCCTCAAGAGGCCACTGCTCACTGGTGGCAGCCAGTCTCTGGGCTGGTGTAGGCAGGTCTCTCCAACTGCTCAGGAGCCCACCAACAATCCGAGATGCAAGGGAGGGGGGAAGTTAACTGCTCCACCTACCCTTGTCGCTGGTCTCCAAGCCTCTTGGGACCTTTCTCTTTCCAGTTCTGCTCTGCAACATCTTCCCGTGGAGTCTCCTGTAGTTTCAGGCACCCTTCCTTCCGACCCTCACCCGATCTATGTTTCTCTTCTAGCTTATTTTTTTCTCTTTCTTTTAAAATTCATGTTTTTTGCAGAGACACTCTGACTGGCAGCTTTTCTCATCCGCCATCTTGGCTCCTCCCCCTCCTAGAATATATTTTAAATGATACCAGAAGAAAGCACAAAGAGAAATATAGCCATGTGTGATAAAGAATTATTTCGAAATTCAATATATTAATATTTAGTAATGATTGTTTTTCACTCTAACTCACAAAAAGGAAAGCAAATCCATAATGGCTGTAGGGTTTGTGCTTCGTTTCATAATAAAAAAACATACGTTTTGTATCCATAGAATTTCCTACATTTAACATACATCCTGTCTTTTCTGTTATCTAGAAACCTTGTCTAAACAATGAAGTGTTACCTCAAGCCATAGAGATACTGGTAATGGCAGCGATGGTAGTAGCAGTGGGGCTGGGAGGTGATATGAGAGGGAGTGTCAAGTTTTTCAAGAGGAGAGGGATATAAGGAGGGCAAGAGAGAAATTACAAAGAAGTCCTCTCTTGTTTATTGTTGTTTTCACTCTCCTACTAGTTCAGTCTCTCCTAAGCCCATGCCAGAAAGACCAAGGCATCTGAATTGTTGATTCTTGTAAGTTGAAGCGAGTTTCCCATTTCAGCAGTGTCCTGGGGCAAATGGAACAGAATATTAGTGGGACACTTGAGATATTTTCAAGAGAGTCTCATCCAAACGGGTAGTCATATGATTTTAGGTTCGTCTTTGTAGTTTCTAATGTATGGCTCATTATTATTAAACAAGAAGAAAAAAGTTAAAAATTTTAAATTTTTAAGTTAAAAAAATTGCAATTACTCAATTTAAGAATTGTTAAAATTAACTATAAAATGGCATAAGCAAGTTAGTCGTTTTTTTGTAATTATTTAGAGAGATCTAATATCATTTTCCCTATACTCATGTATTTGTGGAAAATATATGAAATATATTGAGAGAAATAAAAATATTATGGTGTATGATACTGAGATTCACTATGAGATGCATTTAATATAGATTATACATGTATATAATGTATGTAGATATGTGTATATGTGTGTGTGTGTATATATACATATATTCACTGAATGACGGCAGAGGAGGGCAAAGTGCTGTAGATAAAAGGGCATTGCAGTCATGGCTCCTGTCCTGAAGTGATGGATGCTCCGGGAAGGAGAGACTAACATACCCGAAGCCACAGTAAAGGAAAGAGAATAAATTGTATAGTATAAATGTATATACTATAACTCTTCAGAGAAGAGAAATATAGATATTTGGGAAAATTAAATAATTTTTCATTGAAAAAATGGACTATGATCTATACATTTAAGAGTCAGTTGGGAAGGAGAATCATAGAAGAGCAACACAGTGGAAGAAAAAAACTAGAGTGAATACACAAATCAGGGATGCATTTAGGCAGATGAAAGGCAACAATATGAACAGAAGGGAGGAAATATTTTTGGAAGCTTTATAATGTAGCTTAGTGCAACACATAATTCATCAAGAAATTGTTTTTAATAGTTAAAGTTTCAAGATGTCCTAATTTCTGTATATTAAAACAGTATTTCATTGCGTATTTGCAATTAATTCCAATCCAATTTTTTAGGAACTGCCCATTCACTATCTTTGTCTCTCTTTTTTACCATTTTTCATTAGCATCTCTCATTTCCATCACATTAATACATCCCTGGCTTCCTGCCATTTGCTTATTACTACCTCCACTGAAGAAAACAAACAAATAAATAAATACAAAACAGTCATTTATGCTAACTCTTAACTGTTTTGCCAATACTTTGGTTAACAAGAGAGGTTTGAAAACGCAGACTTTGATAAAACTTCAGGATTTTCTTTACAGTGAAACTACCTATAATGTGACTTTTTAGAAAACTTTCTTAAGAGGAAGAGTGCAATTTAAAGGAGAACTGTTTTTGAGATTATTGTCATTGAATGAAGGGGCATTTGTTAATCATTATTTTTTTCTATTGGCACCATTAAAACAGAGAAACAGATCTTGAGGAAATGTAATAATATTTACATTCGGCTGCAACTTTTCAAAGTATTCTATAAATGAAATTTTTACATTCCTAACACAATTTATTTCAAAGATTTGTATTTTGCTTATTCTTGATATACATATATATATGCACACACAACCTGGAATAAGCAGAGCTATGGTTGTCTTCAATATATATTTTGGACTGAATATGAGAAAATTACTAAGAAAATAGTGGGTAGAGAGTGGAATGTGCTGACAGAGAATGTGAGCTCCTGCCTAACATTTAACTGACTAATATTTAAAAATTTATTAATGGTCTTGAAAAAACAATGAGTAGCACTGCCTATGTTTGAAGGCAGAATCCATTAGAGATTCTTATACTTTTGGTTTTCAGGAACCAGAAAAACTGATAATTTTTTAGTTTTTTAAGAAAGATCAATTATGAATAACACTAAAAATGGTAACTGTGATTGTCTCTGGGAATCAAAGTGAATTTAAAAAGGACAGAGAAAATGCACATTCACTTTTTATTGTATATGCTTAGATATTACTTGTTACTTTACCAGAGCATGTAGCCCCTTTGCATAAAACCATTAAAAAAACAAAAGTACCATTTATTATCATGATTATTACATCAAACAGGATTATGTTTAAAACCATAAACACATAATAATACAGAATGCTTTGAATTAATTTAGAAATAAAAACTCATTATTTTGTTTCTATTTTATTATTTTGCCATGGACCCATTAAAAGTATGGACCCATAAGAATGATGACAGTACCTAACATTTAAAAGTAAATTTTATATTCTAAACGCTGTTGTTCAATGTACATACATGAGTGTGTATGTGTGCACACCTCCCCATTTAATCCTCAAAAGGAAAACAGTAACACCATACCACAGGCACTATTTAAATATTCCACTTAATAAAGGAGAAACCTAAGGGTTAGAGACATGACATAACTTAAGGAAGGATTTAAATACAAGCAGTTGATAAGGATTGACCTCTATCCTTACTATTTTATGGATGTAAGGTGTTGCAAAAAAACTGTAATTTAAATTGTGAGAAGGAGGAATCTGTGAAACTAGAGAAGGTGAAATTAGTGCACATACTAATTTTGAAAATTCTTGAGGAAAAGTATCAACAGTAAGGTTGATTTTTAAAGAAAATATGGTGATACTTTATTGGAACTCAGAAGAGGGATACTTTACAAATATTAGGTGTGTTATATTTCTGTGTAGTTAAGGTCAGCGAATAATCAAAGGATTTCTGTTTTTTCCAATAATTTTGTTTTCCTCAAGTTTATATCACTATTTCAAGTAGATATACTTTAGGTATACTGGGATTGTCATCAAAAGATATTTTGGGTGAACCCAAGCAACTCAATATTTGATATTTGTTATTTGCCATGAATGCATTTCAAGTCTATCTCTTATAAATTTTGTGTACAATGTAAAAATAAATATAAATTTAAATAAATGCATGTGCATACAAATACATATACAGAGAAATATCTATATCTGTCTACCTATCTATATCAAGAATCCTGCTAATTTAAGAGCCATTTTTGATGTTTTTATTTTTTTGTTGACACTTTCAATATGGTTTTAAAAATGTATTAGGATCCAACATTTTCAGACCCTGAAATATAATTTCAAGCATGCATTACTGGACATCACGGGATTTTCTGAGCATCTGAGAGGAGGATAAATGACCTCATAAGGACCCCTCTAGTTCACAAAGTCATTACATTTTTTTTTTCTTCAAAATTTTTAGTGAATGTTTTGTCTCTGGCTCTGTAAGAGCACCATCTGGTGGCATCTAAGTCATTTAGACAATTTGTAGACATCACTGCTGCCAATGATTTTGTGGGGTACAGGGGTAAACTTGTTAGAATGTAGATTTATATCTTTTAGATTTTTTTCTGTTTGTTCTAAGTTTAACAAGAAAATTATTTATTATTTTGAGTGAGTAATCCATACATGAAATAAAATCCCATGAATGAAGTATATAAAATTCTATCTTCCCTCAGGAGAAAAAAAACCTACTTTTTCTGATTGCTGAGTATTAGGCAGAGAGGTTTTCAATGATGAGGGCTAGTTAAACCATAGGAAAACAACTTGATTCAAATTTAAATATGTACATTTCTGTTAAGGCTAGATTTGGGGGCAGAGAAGCTATTAATAATCGAATAAGGTTTATTGCCAAATATTCTGTTTATTGTAATACTTTTTAGTCTCAAAATATGAGAAATTTCTGTTGAAAATATTATTAAATGTTGAGATTATTTCAACTGAACTTTTGAAATGCATGCTAGATTCACAGTCTTAACAAGACAATCCTGAAAGAAGTATTTCTCAAGTAAGAAAATGTTTAGAACAATAAATAACTCATTAGCTTGTAATAAGATATAGTTCCAATAGAATATGTTATTTAATTTAACAAAAAATACCATCCAATATTTTATTCATAATATTTTTTATAAAAATAAAATTTTCTAGAGAAATAAATATATTTGTAATATCTACAAGTAAATAATACAAACACTGTATAAGTGAACAATTATTCTCTGTTAGGAATAATAAAGTACTAATTTTAGTAGGTTTTAAATTTTTCCTATGTTAAAGTAAGGATCAGTATTTCTTCTCTTATGGCTAAAATTGTGCTTGTTCTCCTGTAGCAGTGGAGAATTAAAACATATATATAAATACATTTTTAAGTTTTCAGGTTAGGAAATTCATTCCTCAAATATCTTTAGGATTTAAAACATTTTCAATTACTTAATTTTCAATCTTTTTATTTGCTAACTACAAAATAGCTATAATAAAAGACCAGGGATGAAGAATTTAAGTTCTGGAATGAGGCTGTCTGAGTTTGAATCTTGCTCCCTTTTAGGTGTGTGTTTGTAGACAAATTACATCCATGGGCCATAGTTTCTTTATCTATAAAATGCAGGTATCACTTCCAATCTCATTAGGCTATAATAAGCATTAAATAATTTGATACAAATAAAAAACTTGGAGTGGTGCCTACTTTTATAAAGCATTAAATAAATGTTAGTTATTAACTATTGAAATGTTATCACAAGACATATTCATTTATGACTGTATTTTCCTGTGAAAGTACATTTAAGTAATATTCTGTCTCTTGATGTGATACAAGAGTTACTTTATGCAATAAAGAATACATATCTATGACACAGTTTTCTAGAACTATAGAGAATGAGTTCCATATGTCAGGGCCATTGATGACCAGAGTCCCTGGGCTCTTTTCTAGTCTGTGAACACCTCTGTCTGTCACTTCAGTATGCTGAATACATGTCTCCATGTTCTCTGTGCATCATGACATGTAAGGGTTTGTAGGAATGACATGAAGCACTTTGTATTGCTAAAATCATATTTAATAAGACTAATAATACATTTTGATAATCTGTCATGTTGTTGGGAAGACTTAGAGCTGTATAAAACACCAAAATAACACCCAAACCAATTCTAAATTAGTCAGTTTTTACACACAAGTGTATATAATTCTAGTATCTCTGATTGCCTCAGTGAAGTATCAAAAATCATTGCCAATTTTCTTTACTGATAGTTGCATTTTACATAACACCAGCTTGTTTGAATCCTAGATTTTCTCATAAAAAATATGTTGCTTTTCATAAACATCAACATCTTTTATTTGCCTGCTTAGAAAAATGTGTCTGTTTTAATTCTAAGGTTTTTTTTTTTTAAACAACTGCACAACATTTGATTTGCTATTGCTTTTTTTTTTTTTTTCATATATCACATCACTTTTAACAATTTAATTTTGGGTATGGCCCATCAAATCAAAACCATAATTCATGTACCAAAAAGTAAAATTTATATTTATGATATCAATTTAGAATAATAAAAATTGAAGGAATAAACTGAATATGTTCAAGGAGCTGTTTTGATGTGAATGCACAGTGTAAGCCAGAGCCCAATCATTTTATTTTGAAAAATATCACGATCACAGGAAAAATAATTTTGGACCAAAACAACTATACTTTTTAAGATCTGAATATAACCAAATAATTTAGTATGCTCCATAATTTCCCGTCTGATATTTGCATATATGTGTTTGTTATCTAAGGATAATAATGTTTAAATAGGAGTAACATTTTATAGAGCAAGATATCACAGAAATGAGTTGTGTACAAATAAAGCACAAATAAACTAAGGTTATCTAAAAGTATAATGAACTGTTGATTAATAATACATTAGCAGTTAACGCAAAAATCAAATTAGTCATCTAAAGAAGTTTGCATATATGTTTCCCTTGTCATTGATGGGGCTGTAATGGGTTTTAAAGCAAGTATGCCTGTGTGATGAGTTCATTTGGTATTCAGTGTAATAGCACATGTAATAATGAAGTCATTTGGCTTCCATTATATAAACATTAGTTAATGGATACCTATATTAAAATGCAGCTCTATGTTCATGCTTATTTATGTCTTCATTTGTACACAACACTAAATCTTTAAAGTTGAGCTTTCATGCAGCTTGTTGACATTTATAACTCTGGATCTTGAGTCACTTTTATGCACAAAAACATCCCATTATGTTGTTTTAGATTCCAAGATAAACAGCAGTCGAATTTGTTAAAAAACAGTGTCTTTTACAGTTATTACCCAGTTGTCTAATCTCATTTTTCCCCTCTCATTTTTTGTTTTGTTTTTTAATACTGAAGTAGGCATTCACAATAATGTCTTGAGAAATATACTACTATGCAAGATCTTTGACACTTTTGATTTCATTTTTTATCTCTCAAGTAATTATCCCTTTCTGTTACTTTTGCTGAATACCTATTTTTTCATTTAAAGATCATTAAACAGAAATAAAATAAAAATTGATATTTTAAAATAAAAATATTTTCTTTTCCAGGGACTTCTATATCTGGAAGTTACTGATTAAACAATAACAAGTACTTTCTGCTTCTTTTGTATTGGAGACATTGATTATTTCTACCATGTGAGGTGGTATAAACACTCTTTTTATAGGGAGAGCAGAACAGTCCTAGTAATTTTCCCCCATATTTGTGCTTCTAAAATATTGCCCTTTTCATATGTTGAAAACCCCAAATACATACTGATTTCCTAATTTCACAAAACAAGCAGATGCAATCAGCATATTAAATTTTTTGTATATTTTGTGTATGTTCAAATTTTTTTTATAAATCCTTGTTGTATACTTATATAACAACATAAAGTCAAAAAGAAACTGTGTAGGTGATTTTAACAGTGTACTAAGTAATTATAATTTTGGAATACAAATTGTACTATAGAACCAAAGAACATTTGGATTAATCTTCCTTTTTCATGGCCTGTTATAGAGAATTCCAAGATAAGTGTTACTTAAATTATGGAGAGGATAAAAGTTTGAGATTGGCCTGTTCTCAAAATGCCTTCTCTGTGTATGAGAAAATTCTAAGTGCAAAGCAAGGCTTCAAAAGTGTTAAAAATGAAAGAAGTAAAGAGTTTGGTAGAAGGAGCTTGTACCTAAAGTATGGAATTGGTAAGTCTCCTTGCATCTGATAACTTCCTTCTCCTTTCTCCAAAACTTTCGACTATAAACCTATCCTCCCTTGTCTCATAATCGAACAGGAAACTCTCTGTATCCCTTTGGTCGGGTTATCCTTAGTCAGATTTTCATATCTGCTTCTGCACTTAAACTAATGTCATATGTTGTTTTTTTTTTTTAGTAAATATATACGTGTATATATAAATTCTGCCTCATTCACACCGATACATAGTTGGGAAAGAGAAGAATATATTAACTGGCATTCCAGATAATGGTGGATATTATTGTTGATGCTATAGAAAAATTCAACAGTGGTAGTTTCTTAAAGGTCATATGCTATATGGAATCTAAAACCATAACAAGGAAGTTTTTATACCCTGCTATATGAAAATCCATTGGATTATTTTGCATGTTTAAATGACACTTTTATTTATGCATGACTGTCATGTTATGCTTTGGTTATTCGGAAAATGTAGGTTTGGTGAATTATACAGTTGTTCATAATGGTGACTCATTTCATTATAAAATATTTTTATAACTTATTTGTTGATATCATAACTCTCATCAGAAAAGCCTTTTAGTGTTGGGAAGCTGTCAACCTTAAGGTTGAAGATACAAGTTTTCCAAAATTCCAATTTTCATTTGAAAGATTGAATCCCATCATTAATAACAAATACTACCAGTTGTTTTCTTGAAGTGCCGAACTTAGTTCAGTATTTTAGAAAACATCTGCTAAATGCCAATGTATGAATGGCTGTAATCTGCTTATCAATTGAGATTTTATATGAAAATGGTTTTATATGAAGAAAGAAGCACAGAATTCTTTTCTTCATGACCACCATTATATTTAAGTATGTAATGGAAGTGCTTTATGCATACTTACTATTTTGTAACAGAATATTGCATAGACATGTACTCATGTGCTCGAGATTTCATAAAATTAATTTTTACTGCTTCATTGAAGACATTCTCAAGTGAAATTGGCTTTTTTTTTCTCATTACAAATGTCTGGCAGTGCGTTATCAAAATCATCAAAGTTAACATCACCAATAAAAGGTAAAATTAATATCACATTAGATTCTTGATACGATGCATTTAGTTAGATATTGTAGCAATTCTATGGCATTCTCACCAAAAATTCATAAACTAAATGGAATCATGGGCAAATGTAAGACAAACTCAATTTAAAAATCATTTTGTAAAATAGTACACTGGTTCTCTTCAAGAGTCAAAGACAAAAGCAAAGACTGAGGATCTGTTTCAACATAAAGGAGACTAAGAAACATGATTGCTAAATGCAAATGTTATTCTGGATTGGAATCCAAACCAGAAATTGTTTCTGTACAATGATAGTAGATTAAAAGAACAAAATACAAAAGGGGAAATTCAGTTGTGAATTTATGATATCTCTACCTATTCTAATCAAACCATGTTTTATAATTTATTCAAAAGTAAAAGTACTAGGCTATCAAAGGCATAGAAACTTGAATAAATTATAAAATGTAAAACAGTAAGATAAAAACCCAAACTTCTCTAAAGAATGACTAGTATCTTAAAGCATTTAATTGACTAGAGGTATACGATTGAAATTTTATTATTTGCTTAATCTTAACTAGAGGCCAATATCTCTGATGAACATAAATGCAAAAATCTTCAATAAAATACTGGCAAACTGGATTCAACAATACATTAAAAAGATCACTCCTTATGATCAATGGGATTCATTCCAAGGATGCAAGGATGGTTCAACATATGCAAATCTATCTGTGATACCTCCTATCAATGGAATTAAGGACGAAAACCATGTAATCATTTCAATTGATGCTGAAAAAGCATTCAATAAAATTCAACATTCCTTTATGATGAAAACTCTCAAAAAACTGGGTATAGAAGGAACTGACCTCAACACAATAAAAGTCACATATGACCAACCCACAACTAGTGTCATACTGAATGGGGAAAAACTGAAAGCCTTTCCTCTAACATCTGGGACAAGACAAGGATGCCCTCTTTTAACACTGTTAGTCAACATAGTACTGGAGGCTCTAGCTATAGGAATCAGACAAGAGAAAAAAAATAAAGGGCATCTAAATTGGAAAGGAAGAAGTCAAATTATTCCTATTTGCAGATGATATGATCTCATACCTTGAGAAAACTAAAGATTACACACACACACACACACACACACACACACACACACGCACAAACCTATTATAACTGATAAATTCAGTAAAGTTTCAGGGTACAAAAATCAATAGCAATTCTGTATGCCAACAGTAAACAATCTGAAAAGAAATGAAGAAAGCAATCCCATTTACAATACCTACAAATAAAATAAAATACCTAGGAATAAACTTAACTAAAGAAGTGAAAGGTCTTTATAATGAAAAGCATAAAACATTGATGAAAGAAATTGAAGAGGACAGAAAAATATGGAAAGATATCCCATGCTTATGAATTTAAAGAATTAATATTGTTAAAATGTCCATATAACCAAAAGCTATCTACAGATTTAATGCAATCCCCATCAAAATACCAATGAAATTCAACAGAAAGAGAAAAAAATAACCCAAAATTTATATGGAACCACAAAAAACCCAGAATAACCAAAGTCATCCTAACCAAAAAGAACAAAACACCTGATTTCAAATCATACTACTGAGCTAGAGTAACCAAAACAGCATGTTACTGGCAAAAAAAAAACAGACACATAGACTAATGGAACAGAATAGAGAGCCCCAAAATAAGTCCACATATCTACAGTGAAGCTATCTTTGACAAAATTGCCAAGAACATAGGGTGGGGAAAGTACAGTCTCTGGGAAAACTGAATATCCATATGCAGAAGAATGGATATATATATGTGTATATATATATGTGTGTGTGTGTATGTATATATATATATATATATATACATACATATATTTATACATCCATTGGATATCCATATATCTCTTGCAATATATAAATATATAAAAATCAAATAAAAATGAATTAAAGACTTAAATCTAAGACCTGAAACTATGAAGCTACTAAAAGAAAACACTGGGAAACACTCCAGGATATTGGTCTGGGCAAGGACTTCTTGAGTAATAATCCCAAAGCACAGGCAACAAAAGCAAAATTGGACAAATGGGATCACATTAAGATAAAAAGTTTCTGCACAGCAAAGGAAACATTCAACAAAGAAAAGAGACAACCAACAGAATGGGAGAAAATATTCACAAACTACCCATCTGACGAGAGATTAAAAACTAGAATACATAAGGTGCTTCAAAAACTTGATAGGAAATAATCAAATAATTTGATTAAAAATGGGTAAAGGATCTGAATATACATTTCTCAAAAGAAGACATACAAATGGCCAACATGTACATGAAAAAATGCTCAATATCATTAGTCAACAGAGAAATGTAAATCAAAACTACAATGAGATATCCTCTCACCCCTGTTAAAATAGCTTTTATCAAAAAGACAGGTAACAAGAAATGCTGGTGAAGATGGGGAGAAAGGGGAACCCTTGTACACTGTTGATGGGAAAGTAAATAAGTGAAACCACTGTGGAGAACAGTATGGAGGTTCCTCAAAAAACTAAAGATAGAACTACCATATGACATGGCAATCCCACTGCTGGATATATATCCGAAGGAAGGGAATCCAGTATATAGAAAAGATATCTGCATTCCCATGTTTATTGTGGCACTATTCCTGAATTCAGATTATGAATTCAAAATCTATGATAATCAAAACTGTATGGTAACAGCAAAAAAATAAACACAGATCAATGTAACAAAATAAAATGCCCAGAAATGAACCTACATATATACGATTAATTTATTTTTGACAAAGGTGCCAAAAATACAGAATGGGGAAAGGATAGTCACAACAGCAAATGGTATTGAGAAAATAGGATATCCACATAAACAGGAATGAAATTGGACCCTTATATTACACCACACGAAAAATCAACTCAAGATGGATTAAAAATGTAAATGTAAGGTCTAAAACCACAGAACTCTTAGAACAAAAAAAGGGAAAGCTCCTTGACGTTGGTTCTTGGCAATGATTGTTGTGGATATGAGCCAAAAGCACAGGCAACAAAAAGTAAAAATAATCAGGTGGTTCTACATAAAATTAAAAGATTTCTTCACAACAAAGGAAACAATCAACAAAAATGAAAAGGCAATCTAAGAAATGGATAAAAATATTTGCAAATCATATATCCAGTAAGGAGTTAACATACAAAATATTTAAGGAACTCATACAATTAAATAGCAAATAATAATAATAATAATCCAATTAAAACTGGTCAAAGGACATGGACAGATATTTCTTCAAAATAAGATGTATAAACGGCCAATAGGTAAATGATAAAGTACTCGATATCACTAATCATCAGGGTAATTCAAATTAAAACTACAACGAGATGTCATTTTATACCTGTTAGGAGGGCTATCCTCAGTACATCAAAGATGCCCTATTGGTGAACCTGTGGGAGAAGGAAATCCTTGCTCACTGTTGGTGGGAATGTAAATTGGTATAACCACTATGAAAAACAGTATGGAGGCTCCTCAAAAAATTTAAAAAAGAACTCCCATATGATCCAACAATCCCACTTCTGGGTAAATATCTGCAGGGAAATAAAACACCACTTTTTAAAGATATCTGCACTCCCATGTTCATTAGTCACAATACCCAAGATATGGGAACAATTTGAGCACCTATTGACAGATGAATGGATTAAAAAGATATGGTGAATACGTACAATGGGATGTTATTCAGTCTTAAAAAATGAGGGTAATACTAGCATTTGTGACTACATGGAGGAACCCAGAAGACATTAGGCTAAGTGAAATAAACCAGACACAGAAAAACAAATACTGCATGATATTACTTAAATGTAAAATCTAAAAAAGTTGAATTCTTAGAAATACAGATAATATGATTCCTACCAGGGGTTTGGGGTTGGGGGAAATCAGGAGATGTTCACCAAAGAATGCAAACTTTCAGTTATAAGACAAATAAAGTTGGGAACTCCAAATGTATATAATATAATGGTGACTATAGTTAATAATAATGTATTATAGACTTGCAATTTCCTAAAATCTTAAGTGTTCTTATCATGTGCACGCACAAAAAGCATAACTGTGTGAGGTGATGGATATGTTAATTAGCCTGATTGTGGTAATAATTTCACAATGTATATGTATATCAAGTCATCATGTTGTATACTGTAAATATATAAAATTTTTATTTGTCAGTCATACATCAATAAAGCCAGGGAAAAAACCTCAGTAGCTACAATCTCCAGGGGAATGCAGATTGGGGACCACGTTGCTTAAGGGCATGGACTCAGACTAATCTGGGCTCACATCTAGCACTATTATTATAGTATAAGATGTGACCTCTCTGATCTTAAAGGTTCTTAAAATCTTCACGTGCACATTGTGAGGAATGAAATGGGAAGTGCATGTATCAACACCCATCACGGAGTCAGAGGTAAGTAACTAGTTTCTATTATCAACAGTAGTAACAGTATCACAAGGTCGGGAAAAAAGTCATAATGCCCTTTTCAGCTCTAAACTCATCTATTTTTTTTTTTCTTTGCAATGCTTTCCACTTGATAGACCCAGTGCAAGATGGTCATATCCAGAGGCTTTTAAATTTTAATCACCCCTGATGAATTATATAGTGCAGGTGCTGCTCTGAAGGCAGCTTTTGGAATGGAGACTAAACTTTCACTAGTGGTTGGAAGGGGATAAATTAATTTATCTTTTCATCTCGGGTGAGCCCTTGGAGGAAACCATTATCATAAAACATTGTAAATCTATAGACTTGGCAGCTTTTGCCCTGCAGAGTCTCGGGACTTGAGTAAATATGGAGATTTAGAGATTTACTGTCTTTTCCTTTGAAGAGGTGATTTCCCTTGGTAGGGAAAGATGGACATGGCAATAGAAAAAAAAAAAAAAATCTTGTTTTAACTTCGAACCTGAACCAGCTTTGAAATACATATATCTCTTTACCAGGCTAGCATTCATAGCTGCAAAGCCGTTTTTATTAAATTACAATATCAAACTTTAGAGGAAAGATGAGCTGGGGGAAAAAATCTTACTCAATATATGCACCTATCTTGAATCAACATTAAAGTCTGCACATCATTATCAACATCTCCTCTGAGGCCTGGTGAGGCAGAGAAACATCATTAGTATACATCAGCAGGCCAAGAAATTGAAAATGGGAAAATAAAAGTAACTCTTCAGCCTAAAGTCAAAGGTTGCATTTGTTTGAAATAAGCAGAAAAGTTTTTAAGAAAATGTTCAAGTAAGATCTTCACAATAATTATGAGGATCTTTATTTAAATCTATCATTATAAGGTGCACATAATTAAAGCCATTATATATTATTTATATGTACATAGGTATCTCTTAATTCAATAGAACCATTTCATAAAGTGTCTCAAAAGAATGCGTAAAGGGGGACATCTATTCATTTGAGAGAAGGAATCCTTGAAGTTAATAAATTTTTCACCCGAAATCAATTATATCCTGTAAAAACAAAGTAGGATACAAGCTCAATGGTATTATGTAAATAGAACAAAAAAGAACGAACTAAGGAAAATAAATTTTAGAAGCTATGTGCTGATTATTCATAAATGGGAAACCTTGTAACTTAAGATAGGTTGGTGTGTAGGAGTGTATAGGTGTCTGTGTGTATGTGTGTGTGAGAGAGAGTGACACAGAGAGACAGAAAGGAAGTGAGAGAGATGTATGTGCATGATCATGTTCCAAGCTCTCCAAGTTTATTGCTATTGAGTGGAAGGAGGCCAAGCCTTCGCTCCCCTGTCTTTTGTCCCTCTTTTCATTAATACCCTTGAAAACAAAACATTAGAACTTGGTTTAAAAGTGTAGTAGATTTGTCTTCCCTCTGGTATGGGTATAATAACAGAGAATTAATCAAGATGATATGGGATTCATAAAAAAAGAGAGGACATCGGAATATCAAGTATATTCTATATATAACCTAAATAATGATATCTATAGTGACAGTTTTCAAGAACATAGTCCAGAATACATATTTTGTGCTTTCCAGAAGATCATCAAGAGAATGCGATAGCATTAGTTTCATTTAACACTGTTTAACAAATTTGGTGTAAGAGGTGGATTATTTAGAGATCCCTTAGATCTGGATGTTTCTGCTTCCCATAGAAGTTCAAACTCCTCTCAAAACAGGCTTCTCTCTGTAAACCTAGGAGAGCTGCGCTGCTACTCTCTCACTGCTTCTGTTCTAGCTCCTGGTGTCCACTAGGATTGTCTTTAAAATATCCTAGGAAATAGAGGTTTTATTGTGTTTCCTGAAGCTCTCTCTGGTACAATTTAATTTAGCAGGAATATGATTATGATTCCTGTAGTCTTTTGGGGGATTATAAAGCCAAAGAATAAGTGTGCAAAATATCACAATCATATTTCACTTCCTCTGTTTTACTCTCAGTCATTTGTTTATATCCTGTATTTTGAAAACTTATTTCAGATACAACACAGGGCAAAAAAAAAAAAAAACAATACGTCCAATCCTAACAAAGAGCAGTCACTTTCTACAAATATTCCTGTTCTATAAAGTTTTAAAGATATGTTCCTAAAAGTCTGATTACAAATATGTTCATATTACTGTTTTCAAAAACATAGACTGCGTGTTTTGTGATATTTTTGTATCATTCAATGATAAAAAAAGAAAATAGCATATGCATTAATTTTATCATACATTTATTGAGCTAAACATGTTATACAACACATACCCCCTATTGTTAAAATAGTTGCAAAATTTAAATCTTAATGACTCTATGACTTTTTCTATAATGGTATTATAGGACATTTTTACTAAAGTGGATATTGGAAAACTGTAGTCTTTAGGAGTAAAAGCATTTGTCACTTGAATGCAAGAAAAATGAACTGTTTATAAATATTACATATATCCAAAATGAAAGAATCTTCTTAAAAATACCTTCAATATCTATTATAAGCAAAATATTGGATAGCAATCATTAGAAGAATAAACACAATCTACATGAGTTTCTTATTTCTTGGACAATGGTGAAAATAATACAGCGAACATCAGAAATATGTTTTAGCTGTGGCTTTGGAAAGAGCAATTAATAATTTGTTAACAGTTTATCTCTTCTAGAGTACTTTTGAAAGCCTATATATTTTTTATATTTGTACAAGTAGGGGAAAATGATTGAAAAACACATAATAACTGGTTTCTAGCACTGTGTGAAAGAGTCATACATGCCTCCTTGGTTACCTAAAGAGAGTAGGAAAAAGGGAGAATCAGGCAGAGAATAGGGTATTGACTTGCTTTACTAATTCTTTACATTATTTGACTACAGAGAATAATACGCTTTTCAGGAAGATTATAATATAAACATCCTTAAAAAATAGTTAATAGTCCTAACCTAATGGTTTTCAACCAATATTTTAAACAGCAGAGTTCTTCTTTTTGCTCCTTCTTTTCTGCCTTCTGCTTCTCCATCTTCTGTCTTTTCTTTTCTATTCCTCTCTCTCACATACCTTCTCCTTTTGTTTCTACCAGTGGATAAATAGACCCTTACATAAGATATTGGTATATAAAGAACAGATAAGAACCAATGCTATCAAGATTAAAACACATATAAGAGCAGGACACCACATCCTACATATCCATTAACTTCAAATACCTCTATTCCTGTCCATAGGGTCCCAGGCAATATGGAGAACCATAGCATTTTGCAGAATTCAGTTTGAAAACTATCTCCTTAACTAAAAGAAAAAAAAAATGCAGCAATGGTAGTATTTCACTTACCACTTCTGACCTATGATATAGTTATTAAACAATGAAGTCACCTGCCTACAAATTCGAATAATTCTATTAAGGCAAAGATAAATTCTTCCCACTCTAAATTCATCTCTGAAATTTCAATCTGTCTTTACCTCTGAAGCTAAATGTCCCATATTAGCTTCTTGGTGAACAAAAGGTGTAACTTGAATTTCTTAAACAACGTTGTTCAAAATCTTCCAGTAATCATGTCACTTTCCCCAGTTAATAGAAAATGATATTCTCATGTTTCAGTAAGTAGACTTATTCAGTTACTTATCAGATCACTTGCTTGTTTGTAGAAAGCAAATATAACACCTGACATAATCTAAAAGATGTCAAAGTGGTGAAAATGTGTTCATTGATGTCTTTTGCTCTTCTGCTTCAACATTGATAGTCTGGTTGCCTATGTTTATAGGTGCAGCTGAGTAAATCAGTTTCAAGTGATGAATAATCAAGTTTGAAACTGATGCACATAATATTTCTGGTGGTGATAACCATCTGAAAAGCAGGGGAATAGAAAGTATATGTGGGGAAAAGGGAGAAACATAGCATATGCTCCTTGTGATAATATCTTTTGTACTGTGTTCTTAAAAATAATTTTTATCAAAGATTTTTATGCTTATTTTTATTACAAATGTAATACATATTCACTAAAGAAAACACAAGAAGAAAAAAAATCTCTCAGATAACCTCTTAAAACATTGGTTTGTTTGCTGACAATTTTTGTTTCATATTTATACGTAAAATGTAAATTCTAGTATACATAAAATTATTTTAAATTTATATTATGGGTATATAATTTTGTAATTCTTAAAGTTAAATTACACCAGGAACATTTCCCTATATCATTACATATTTATTTAAATATGGTTTTTAAATAGCTCCATTGTAGTCCATAATACCATGGCTCATTTTTTATATTATTAGGCATTTAATCGTTCCTCTATTTCAGTATTATGAACAGTGCTTGATAAACAAACATCTTCGTACATAGATCTTAGTTTACATCTCTGATTATTTCTTTGTAATAGATTACTACCAGTGGAATTACTTAGAAGAACAGATATGTATATTTTTTAAGGCTTTGGGATTTTGCTGCCGGACTGCTCTTAAGGTTTTACCATTTTACAGTCATATCAAAGGTTATTCCTGGAAAACTTTCTTATCTGAAGTAAAGAATGTTTTCTCCCTAACAGTGTTCTTTTTCTTTGTTTTATTTTTGTGTTTTTGTAATAAAAACATTTAACATAAGATCTACCCTTTTAACAAATGTTTAAATGTACAATACAATATTGTTAACTATAGGCATGGTGTTCATTGATGGGAAGTTGCTATTTAACTAGTATAAAATTTCAGTAATGCAAGATAAATACATTCTAGGGATGCGTTGCACAACATTGAAGAATGAATTTCTCAGCTAATTTACTCACTTTTTTCTTCATCAACTTTTTTATGATTATCAAAACAAGATATTTTTACATTCCATCCTCAAAAATGTGTGACTCTGAGAGTAGTGGATTTATCTGACTCTCATCTTCTTTATTATATCTATTTTCAACATCAGCAGTTAAAGGAAGAAATGATTAAAAAACATATTGGAGGCTGGGCATGGTGGCTCACACCTGTAATCCTAGCACTCTGGGAGGCCGAGGCTGGTGAGTCATTTGAGCTCAGGAGTTCGAGACCAGCCTGAGCAAGAGCGAGACCCCCTGTCTACTAAAAAAATAGAAAGAAATTAGATAGACAACTAAAATATATATATATATATATATATATATATATATATATATATATAATTAGCTGGGCATGGTGTTGCATGCCTGTAGTCCCAGCTACTCGGGAGGCTGAGGCAGGAGGATCACTTGAGCCCAGGTCATTTGAGGTTGCTGTGAGCTAGGCTGATGCCAACGCACTCTAGCCCAGGCAACAGAGTGAGACTCTGTCTCAAAAAAAAAAAAAAAAAAAAAAAACAACAACAACATACTGGAGAGATGGTTTAAGGAAAACCAATATATTCCATAAAACTTTAATTTTGATTACCAATTTTTGGTTAACTATTTTTAAATATTTTTGGCGGCTTGATGACATCTAGCATCTCGAATAATAAAAATTAAAATTACCTAAAATAATAAAGTATTTAAAAATACTCTAACAATATTGTATTCAAATAAATCCATAAAACTGTCACATCCAGAATACAGGTACAAAAAGCTATGAAAAAATAAAAAATAATAAAGTTTTAAATGTGATGAATATAATTGCTAAAATGCTTTTCAAATAGAAGATTTAGAAAGAAATGAATAACTCTCTGAAAAACAATTCAAAAGTATAAAGAAAAAAATACCAAAAAACACAGGATACATAAGCAATCTATGAAATTCAATAACTGATGAAAAGAGAAGAGTAAAATTGGACCATGATATATCAAAGAAATATTAAAAGAGATTTTCCCAGAAGTGAAGACATAAATCTTCAAATTGAAAGATTCCACGAAGGGCCCAGAAAAATGAATGAAAATAGTCTCATATGTGGATCCCTTATTACGAAGCTTTGGAGTACCAAAAATGAGATCTAAAAGCTTCAAATGAGAAAAAAGAAAGCAATAAAGGAGGTTTGTATCCCTTTGATTTTAGCAGCTCACAGTGTACTGATGACAATGCAGCAATTTTATCAAAATTGTGAGAGCAAAAACATTTTTAATCTAGAATCTTATTATTCACTTGTCACAATATTATATAGCTAGCTATATTTAGCCATACAAGGATTTGGGAAGTTTGCCTTTTATATACCTTGCCGTAAATTATGCAAATAATCACTCCAACAAAAGAAAATTCATACCAAGAAAAGCAAACCTTGTCTGTAAGGGGGCAGTAGTTTCAATTCTAACAAGAAATGAAGAAAAGTTTCACTGTGACTGATGCCACCAAGAATAGAGGGAAAAAAAAGGATTCAGATGGAGCCAGAGAAATCTGAGTCTAATCTTGGGGAAGGGAATCTTCAAGGATACAGGGACTAGATTCGAGAATAATGAAGTTTGAGAGTTTCAAAACACATAGGAAATGGTTAGGGTAATAACACTTTTATTTTACAACATAGGAATTTATTATTAAAATATTGGATGTAGCAAAAATCAAGAGAAGAACCTACACAATACTAACACTAATGTGAATGTAATCATTAAATATTTGAAAGACAGAAGGGAATGAGTAATGTAAGCAAGTAAAATTTTATCATTTATTTTAGGAAATCAAAGGTATAATCTAAAATATTTAAAATACCAATTGCTTAATTACTAAAACAGATTTATGGAAACATTTGTGTGTATATGTGGACTAGATTTCATGACTCTACAATGAACATATACTGTAACAAAGAAAAAATGAAAAAAAAGTTAAAGGTACATGATGACTGCAACAAGCATTTAGCAAATAAACATCAGATAACTAAACATCATATTTTTTTCATTAATCAAATAAAGAGTAGCCTGAGTGAGACTTGGTGGCAGGGGGAAGAAAATGGAGAGTGTAGGTACTGATGCTGTTTGCTGATGTGTGACGTGAAAATGGAAGTAAAAGAATAAATGTCCAGGATTTGCTCAGGAGAACACAGTCCTATTGGGTAAACTATTAAAACACAACTACCTCGACTATACATTCTCTTACCGAAAAGGTAGTACTTAATTATTTTTCACTAGCATATGCAAACTGATTCCTTATAGACAGTTTTATATTCAGGTAGTGAGTTTTCAGTAAAAATTATGTGAATCATTTTAGTGAATATTAAGACAGTGAGAATTAAAATAACAAGGCATGCCTAAATTAACTCTAAATATTTATGAAATCACGTCATTCTTTTCCTTTAACTCAATAAGGATTTGCTTTAATATGTGTTTTGTGGGTTTTTTTTCCCTTAATTACATATTAAATTAAGAACGTAAAATTTTTGTTTCTGGAACGCAGATAATTTTCCAGTTTTCCATCTAGATATAACCTACATACACTGTTTTACTTACTGTTGTTTTAAAAAATATTATATGACCTGGAAGATATTGAGGTTCCTTTCTTTATTATTTACTATTTTTAAACTATTAATTAACGTTCTCACTTAAAAACTGAACTTAGAATCACTTTATCAGGCCGTATGAAATGTTCTATAACATTTATGTATGATCATATCAAACACCTTTTGTCATTTTAAACACCCAATAAATATTATATACTCTCACCCACATCTCTAATGGTAGTGTGTCTATATGTGAGAGAAGCATCACAATGAAATTTTAGTTTAGCCATTATAAATTATTAGTTTATAAGTTATTAGGCTTTGAAAACTAGTATTCAACTTAAAAATAACCAAAGCAATTGGGATGGGGGAGAATAAATGTAGAGAACAGAGAGCCAATGCTGGAGGAATGAATCTAAGAATACATAATGAAAATGGTGGACCAAGAACAGATCCTTACAGAATAAAGAGAACACTTAATAATTAAAATTGATTTAACTAGAAAGTCTTAACAGAGGCCATGAGAAGAGACCACAGAACATAATTCAATTCTGTGGATGTGTGAACACTGAGGGACAGTTGTAATTTAGAACTTAATAATATTCTGAAAATTCTTTCAAAATATCTTTCTTTTTAACAACAAAACAACAAAAGATGTTGTTTCAAACATTTGCCTTAGAGGCAAAATATTTGAAAACTGAAAATCGCACCATTTAAGTGGTAAAACATGCCAATCCATGTAGGAAGTCCAGTTCTAGATTGTATGGTGAAAATTCCCCTCAATGTAGTAAACTATTTGAACTTTATTAATAAACAGTTGTTTTATGTAGATTTGGATGACTATAGAGGGCAAACGATTAATAGAAAAGAAAAACTTAACTTTATCTCAAGGGCTAATTTTGAAGAGGAAGTTATAATTAGAGCTTGGCTGTGGTGGAAGCAACACAGGAAAGTGACTCCCAATGCCAAGTGGGTCGTTGGCTTAGCACAAGAAATAATTTGGGAGCCCCCCCCCACCCCCGGAATCAAGTGAAAGTGAGATTTATTCAGAAACTATCAACAGTCTACTCCACAGACAGAGCAGAGGCTGGTTCTCCCTGCAAAAGAGAACTGGGGCCCTGGTCCCTGTTGCTCTTCTTTGTAAGCAAAGGTTTAATAATAGGCTTAACAAGAGGAGGAATATTCGTGAAAGGGGCGTTTTTTTCCTGGAATCAGGGTGACACTCTATTTTTCCACCATCTTGGTTCTAACCAGATGGAACTTGCCCTGCCTCCATCCTGTTTTGATTAGGATAATTTGAAACTTTGTTTTGAGACTTCCTGACTCAGGCAATGCTGCAGCAGTGCCCAAAGTGATACCCGCCAGTTCCCAGTCTCAGAAGTGCACTGAGGTGAACTGGGTAGCTTTTCTCTTAAAGGTTTTTCCAGCATTTGTGTCACAGAGAAATGTTGTTTTAAATATATAATGAAAAAGATGATCATTTCAGGTATGCATTAGGTTGATAATGAAAACCCAAATATCCAATAGTTTCAAGGACATGTATTTATAATAGTAGCTGTTAATGGCACTTCCTAAACACTGCCTTTTAAATGTAGGCCCAGGACCCTTTGTCTCAAAAAGATCCGTTCCATTCAAGTTCACATATTGTAAGACTGTTATTATTTCTGTTGTGAGAGCATGATTGTTCAGTATGTATATATGTCATATTGTAGATTATTTTAGTACCAATTAATTTTTGGTCTATGATTATAGTAATACAAAATACAATACAAAGTAATACAAAGTAATACAAAATAAATTTAAAATTTCCATAACCTCTACCTAGAGGTAACTACATTGGGAAAAATATATTCTAGCTACTTATAAAAAGATAGCTTAGCATTGTGATTCCAAAGAAAAATACTTCATGCTCATGAAATATATTAATGTGAATTAACTATTACAATTAATATTTTTTAAAAAGTCAAATTACGTTAACTTGATCAAACAGGTAGTTAAAATGTCTTTAAAAAAATATTTCTAATTGAGAAAGATACATTTTAATATAGATATATACACACATGCATATATATAGTAATATATAGGCATATTGTGCATATCATACATATTTGGAAATATAGGCTACCATACATCACTGTCAAGAAGATTAATAGAGATAATATATTTAAAGACTTTAGCTCAATACTTGGCATAGAATACAAGTTCTAGCTATGTTTGTTTTCAGTTGCTATATCATAAATTGGACTACAATGAGCTAATATTTACTGTTCTCTTTATGTTGCTAAATCATATATGATATAAATAAGATCTTGTAGGAATCTTTTATAAACAAACAAAATATTTTTACAGGAAAAAAATAACTTTATCTGCAACATTCATTTTAATCGTAAATCCTTATAGTTTTCTATTAGTTTAATGGTATTATTTTCATTACTGCAAATTCCTAAAAGTACTATTGCTAAATTTGCAGTGAAATTATAATTTGCTGTTGTTTATATTTTCTTTTCTTTTAATTATTCCACATTGAGATGTATTCTAGTATTTGCATTTTGTACATTGACTTTAACATGTAAATGATGTTGCTAAAGTTGAAGACTATTTTGAATAATCTTAAACATTCATTTGCTGGTCACAAAAATTTTATAATACCAAGTATTAATTACACTATATGTGTATAACACATCTCAACTTTACACCAAGAAAATCTTCAAGCTAATTCACTTTGAATTGATATGGTCTGCATTAAATATATCTTGTTAAAACTTCATTCATTCCCCTCATAACATGGCCTTTTAAGAAATAATTCTTGGGGGAGGAGCCAAGATGGTGGACGAGAAAAGCCGCCAGTTAGAGTGAATCTGCAAAAGACAAATTCTAGAAGAAAGAGAAAAATATAAACTAGCAGAGAAACATACATCAGGTGAGGGTCGGAAGGAAGGGTGCCTGAAACTATAGGAGACTCCACGGGAAGACGTTGCGGAGGAGAACTGGAAGGAGAAAGGTCCCGAGA
This sequence comes from Indri indri, assembly GCA_004363605.1. Classification (NCBI taxonomy): domain Eukaryota; kingdom Metazoa; phylum Chordata; class Mammalia; order Primates; family Indriidae; genus Indri; species Indri indri. The sequence continues at coordinate 43,409 of RJWJ010004817.1, read as the reverse complement.
GGCTTGGAGACCAGAGACAAGGGTAGGTGGAGGAGATAACTTTCCCCTCCCTTGCATCTCAGACTGCTGGTGGGCTCCTGAGTGGTTGGAAAGACCTGCTGACACCAGTCCAGAGATGGCTGCCGCCAGTAAGCAGTGGCCTCTTGAGGACTCAGCGCCAGGCTCCTAGACCCTCGGGGCACATCCCCAGGTGCAGACCCAAGCCTGTTGGCAGACACCATATTGCTCCATTCTCTCCTTCCCCTTCCCCACCCGTGGGTGCCCAGAGAGACAATTTAGCCATCACATGGAGGCATCTCCAAGGAACGGGACCTTTCCTTTTGGGGCCCTACAGCGGACTGAGGGGTACTCAGACTGCAAGCTCCCTACCCACCAGCCCTCCCGGGTTCTGCTTGCCTGGGGACTCCAGGAGAGTGGGGCAAATCCCGAGGAGGAGTGAAATTGATCCAGCTTGGGCACCCTGTAGGTGATTCAAGACCAGCACCACTCCCCCTGGCAGGGTCATGGATTGATCTCCAGGGCACAGGGGACAGGCCTGCAGACCAGACCCCGTACACCCAGGTCACAATCGCACTGCCCTGGGGCACAGAAGGGAGATCTGTGAAAGAGCCTACTGAGGAATGTGTGCCTTCAGGGGCAGATCAGTGTGCCTGAGAGGCCACCCTCCTCCCAAAAGAGGGCTGTGCACCCAGCTCAGGCTGCGATCCTGGGTAGGGAACCTCCCGGTCCATATCACAGCCAGGGGAGATCCATCGGTCTGGGGTCCCACTTGCTGGCAGAGCCCTGGGAGAGGGGGAGGGTGGAGGTGAGCAAGACCTACTCCAGAGTGTGGGTCTCAGACAGCCCCACCCCCCAAGCCCAGACTTTCAGCTGAGTGGAGCCATTTCAGCCCCTCCAGGCAGCTTTGCAGGGAAACAAAGAACAGACCTTTGACCCCTGCTAACAGCAGTTGTGGAGCCTGAGGGCAGGCTTACCCAACCCAGTCCCACCCAGACTCACTCCTGGTCCTGCCCCCACTGAGGTGGAGCATAAGGACACACCACGAAGTCCCAGGGCCCCACCCACCACCCGAGGCAAAAGAGAGCCTCTCTAGAGGAACAAGAGCTGGCTATAGGACCCCAAAACAGTACTGCAGCTCACTCCTCCCTGCAAGTGCCACCTACTGACAGGGAGGACATCCTGCACACCCTTTTACTGCATCTACTGATTCATCATAAAGAGTGTGGTCGAATCTCACCCACAAGCACCACCTACTGACTCAGAGACTAAACAGGGTGTGTCATTATCCAAACAAAAATCTAAAGGCAAGAAGGAACAACTGATTAAGATGGGGAGGAACCAGCAAAGAACTCTGGAAGTATGAAGACTCAAACGGAAAGCACACCCCCAAAGAGGAACAACAGCTCCCCAGCAATGGACATTAACCAAACTCAGAACACTAAAATGAAAGAAGAAAAATTTCAAACATGGATTGTAAGAAAACTGAATGATATGCAAGAAAAAATGGATAACCAACCCAAAGAAACCACAAAATAAAAAATCCAGGACTTGGAAGAAAAATTCGCTAAAGAAATTGAAATATTAAAGAAAAATCAAACGGATTTACTGGAAATGAAGGGCTTATTCAGGGAACTACAAAACACAGTGGAAACCCTCAAGAACAGGGTAGATGAAGCAGAAGAAAGAATCTCAGAGATTGAAGACAACTCCTTCCAATTAAATAAGTCAGTCACAGAGATTGAGCAGAAAATTAAGAGAAAAGAAAGAAGCCTACAGGAAATGTGGGAATATGTGAAAAACCCAAACCTGAGGGTGATAGTAGTTCCAGAAGGTGAAGAAGAAAACACTCAAGGGCTGGATAAGCTATTTGAAGAATTAATAGAGGAGAATTTCCCAGGCCTTGCTGAAAATCTAGATATGCAGGTACAGGAAGCTCAATGGACCCCAGGGAGATTCAATGCAAATAGGAAGACACCACATCATGCAGTGATCTGATTGACTAAAATATCCACTAAAGAGGCCCTTCTAGAGCTGTAAGGTGAAAGAAACAAGTAACATACAAAGGAAACCCCATCAAAATAACTCCAGATTTCTCAACTGAATCCTTACAAGCAAGAAGAGACTGGGGCCCCATTCTGACTCTTCTGAAACAGAATAATGCCCAGTCTAGAATCTTGTACCCTGCTAAACTAAGTTTTATATATGAAGGAGAAATAAAGACATTCTCAGATAAGCAAAGACTGAGGGAATTCACCAAGACAAGACCAGCTCTCCAAGAAGTACTCAAAACAGAATTACACAAACGATAAACACTCTCGAATGTAAAACCACTCAAAAGTTAAAGATCAAAGGCTAGATTCCACAATGGCTCAAGAGAGAAAACAAAGCAACAAAATGCAATGCAACAGAATGAACAGTAATTCACCCCACTTATCGGTTCTCTCCATAAATGTGAATGGCTTGAACTCCCCTCTCAAGAAACATAAGCTTGCCGAATGGATAAAAAAAACAAGCCAAGCATCTGCTATCTCCAGGAAACGCATCTAACCTGCAAGGATGCATTTAGACTCAAGGTAAATGGGTGGAAATCAATATTTTGAGCAAATGGAAGCCAAAAGAAGGCTGGTGTGGCAGTTTTGATCTCAGCTAACTTGGATTTTAAATCAACGAAAGTAATGAAAGATAAAGAGGGTCACTATATAATGATGAAGGGTACAGTTCAACAAGAAGACATAACAATTCTAAATATATATGCACCCAACTTAGGTGCACCTAGATTTATAAAGCAAACTCTACTTGATCTAAACAAATTGATAGACAGCAACACCATAATAGTTGGAGACTTCAACACCCCACTGACAGCACAGGACAGATGCTCCAAACAGAAAATTAACAAAGAAATAATGTACTTAAACAGAACTCTAGAAAAAATGGGCCTGACTGACATTTAAAGGACATTCTACCCAAAAACGATTGAATATACGTTCTTCTCATCAGTTCATGGGACATTCTTTTAGATTGAGCATATTCTAGGACACAAATAATGTCTCAAAAAATTTTTAAAAAACAGAAATCATACCATGCATCTTCTCAGATCACAGTGGAATAAAAATAGAAATCAACCCCAACAGAAACTCTCATCTCTACACAAAGTCATGGAAATTAAACAACCTCCTGCTTAATGATTCCTTCATAAATGGTTCAAAAGATTCTTTGAACTAAATGACAATGGTGACACAAGTTATCAAAATCTGTGGGACACAGCCGAAGCAGTCCTGAGAGGAAAGTTTATTTCCATAAATGCCTATATCCAAAAGTAAAAAAGATCACAAATAGACAACCTAATGAATCGACTCAGAGAACTGAAAAAAGAAGAACAGACCAACCCTAAACTCAGCAGAAGAAGGGAAATTAATAAGATCAAATCAGAACTAAATGAAATTGACAACAGGGAAACTCTATGGAAGATTAATAAAACAAAAAGTTTGTTCTTTGAAAAAATAAAAAAATTGACACTCCTTTGGCTAAATTAATGAAAAACAGAAAAGAAAAATCTCCAGTAAGCTCCACCAGGAACAAAAAAGGAGAAGTTACAACTGATGCCGTGGAGATTCAAGATATAATTTATGAATATTAGAAAAACCTTTATGCACATAAACTGGAAAATGTGGAGGAAATGAACAAATTTTTAGAAACACACAACCTCCCTTGGCTCAACCAGGAAGAAATAGAATTGCTGAACAGACAAATATCAAAGACTGAAATTGAAAGAGCAATAAAAACCATTGCAAAAAAGAAAAGTCCCAGACCAGATGGTTTCACACTTGAATTTCACCACACCTACAAAGAAGAACTGGTGCCTATGCTGCAGAAATTATTCCACATCATTGACAAGGATGGATTCCTCCCCAACACATTTTATGAAGCCAGCATAACCCTGATACCAAAATCAAGAAAGGATGCAACAAAAAAGGCAAACTACAGACGAATATCCCTTATGAACATAGATGCAAAAATTCTCAACAAAATTCTAGCTAACCAAATCTGGGTGCTTATTAAGAAAATAATTCATCATGACCAAGTGGGCTTCATCCCAAAATTGCAGAGAGGTTTCAACATATGCAAATCTATAAACATAATTGACCGCATAAACAATAGCAAACACAAAAACCATATGATTCTCTCAGTAGACGCAGAAAAAGCATTTGGCAAAATTCAACACCTGTTTATGATAAGAACGCTTAACAAAATAGACATAGATGGGGCTTACCAAAAAAATGACACAAGCCATTTATGACAAACCCACAGCCAACATCATACTGTATGGGGAAAAATTGAGGCATTCCCACTTAGAACTGGAACTGGACAAGGTTGCCCACTGTCTCCACTTCTATTCAACATAGTGCTGGAAGTCCTGGCCACAGCAATCAGGAGAGAGAGTGGAATTAAAGGCATATGAATGGGAACAGAAGAGATAAAACTCTCACTATTTGCTGATGACATGATATTATATCTAGAAAACACCATGGATTCAACCAACAGGCTCCTGGAATTGATAAATGAATTCAGTAAAGTCTCAGAATATAAAATCAATACACACAAATCAGAGGCTTTCATACATGCCAATAGCAGTCATACCGAGAACCTAATCAAAGACTCAATTCCCTTCACAAGAGCAACAAAGAAAATAAAGTATCTAGGAATATATTTAACTAAGGAGGTGAAAGACCTCTACAGGGAGAACTATGAAACATTGAAGAAGGAAATAACAGAGGACGTAAACAGGTGGAAAAGCATACCATGCTCATGGGTTGGCAGAATCAATATTGTTAAGATGTCTATACTACCCAAAGTGATCTACAGATTCAATGCAATCCCTATTAAAATACCAACATTATTCTTCACAGATGTAGAAAAATTAATTTTACGCTTTGTATGGAAGCAGAGAAGACCCTGCATAGCAAAAACACTTCTAGGCAATAAAAACAAAATGGGAGGTACCAACTTACCAGACTTCGAACTTTATTATAAGGCTGTAGTAATCAAAACAGCTTGGTATTGGCACAAAAATAGAACCATTGACCAGTGGAACAGAACTGCGAATCCAGATATAAGACCATACTCATATAGCCACCTAATCTTTGACAAAGCAGACAAAAACATACACTGGGGAAAAGAATCCTTATTCAATAAATGGTTCTCTGAAGACTGGATAGCCACATGTAGAAGACTGAACCAGGATCCACACCTTTCACCTCTCACAAAAATCAACTCACGCTGGGTAACAGATTTAAACCTAAGGAGTGAAACTATTAGAATTCTAGAGGAAGATGTTGGAAATACTCTTCTAGACATTGGGCTAGGCAAAGAATTTATGAAGAAGACCCCAAAGGCAATCACAGCAACAACCAAATAAATAAATGAGACCTGATCAAATTAAAAAGCTTCTGTACAGCCAAAGAAACTGTCACAAGAGCATACAGACAACCTACAGAATGGGAGAAAATTTTTGCATGCTACAAATCTGATAAAGGGCTGATAACCAGAATCTACTTAGAACTCAGAAAATCAACAAGAGAAAATCAATCGACCCTGTCAAAAAGTGGGAAAAGGACATGAGCAGAAACTTTTCAAAAGAAGACAGAATAATGGCCCAAAAGCATATGACAAAATGCTCAACATCTCTAATCATCAGGGAAATGCAAATCAAAACCACAGTGAGATATCACTTATCTCCAGTGAGACTGGCCTTTATCAAAAAGTCCCGAAAAAATAAATGTTGGCGTGGATGCGGAGAGATAGGAACACTCATACACTGCTGGTGGGACTGCAAACTAGTGCAACCTCTGTGGAAAGCAATATGGAGATACCTTAAAGAGATGCAATTAGAATTACCATTCAATCCAGCAATCCCATTACCGGGCATCTACCCAAAAGAACAAATGATACTCTATAAGAAAGACACCTGCACCCGAATGTTTATAGCAGCACAGTTCACAATTGCAAAGATGTGGAAACCACCCAAGTGTCCATCAATACATGAATGGATGAATAAAATGTGGTATATGTATACCAAGGAGTTCTACTCAGCCACAAAAAAACAATGGTGATCTAGCACCTCTTGTATTATCCTGGATAGAGCTGCAGCCCATTCTACTAAGTGAAGTATCCCCAGAATGGAAAAACACGCACCACATGTACTCACCATCAAATTGGTATTTAGTGATCAACACATAAGTCACATATAAGAATAATGTCTATTGGATGTCGGGCAGGGGGAGGTGGAGGTGGGAGGAGGGGACTGGTATATGTATACACAAAGAGTGCAATGCACACCATCCGAGGGATGGACACACTTGAAACTCGGACTTGGGGGGGGGAAGGGCAACATATGTAAGCTAAACATCTGTACCCCCATAATATGCTGAAATAAAAAAAGAAAAGAAATAATCCTTCCACATCTTATGTGATTATGCCTACCTTTTCTGCTTCTTTGGTATCAAAAATTGTTGTCTTTAAAATCATCCCTTTAGCAAATGTTTACCTTTCCAGAGCACTTATATTTCATTAATCTTCTGAGGAAGCACTCCAAAGAGTTCCCTAAATTTATGTAAATACATATTTCTAATCTTCTTTCTTTTTATAGCCAATATCTTTTTCCCCTTTCCTGGTGATGTGAAATGCTATCACTATATGATTTTCGTTTCCTTTGAAAAAATCAATTAATTTCTCCCTAAATTGTTTTTCTTTTTTCAGTTAAAATAATGACATGTTAGCAATGCTCTGGGAGAATTGCTTTGACAATATATGACTTACATATTGATTTTCTATAATTGTTTAGGTATACAGTCACTTCTGAATTTTCACTGGCATCTCTGATAAGCCTCTTGCCGAACAATGTTTTTCTTTCCTTGATTTGAGACATGTGATTAGGACCTCTTGTTTATTTCTTGGGTCAAATTAATTTTAAGGGTATTTGAGGAAGTATGTTGGTCATCACTTTGGCATATTTCTGACATTTAAGTAAAATATTCCCTATAGTAAAGTTACTATACCGCTGTTACTGCTACTTATATGGCTAAATCTCAATAATATTTGTCATAGATGTAATCCTCCTCTCAGGCGGGGGCTAAAAGTTTCCTCTTTTCATTTATGGTCTTTTTAGCCCATTAACATACTATTTAGTAGGCTGACATAGTAATTTGCTGAATGACACCCTAGAATGACCTAGAAATATGAATGTAGATTCCTAATGTTCCATTGAATAACATATGTACTGGTTTGAGAAAATCTAATTCAATAGATACATAAAATGAAACAAACAAGTGAAATAGTGCATATTTACTAATATTATTCATTTTCTTTTCTCTAATATCCTATGCTTAGGCTAAGCTCTTTGAAAGTAGTTTAGCAAGTTTAATATGTATATTATACAATAGTACTTAAATTTTTCTAAATGTATGTCAAGATTCTTGTTAAATTGAAATTGATTTTGAAGTGAGGAAAGAGTACATAGATTAAAAGCAAGTTGAAATAGAAATGATAATGCAACTGTCATTTATTAATATTAATGAAACATTTTCCAAAATAATCACCAGAGACTCATACCTGGTTTGATATCTGTACTATAAATCTACAGAGTAAAAACCCATGATGTCATAAAGAAGCGATTAAGCTCTAAGTTGTTGAAATCATCAATGAGGATAGAATCAAAGTACTTAAAGAGCTCAAAGAGGAACATAGGTGGGGAGAAGAAAAGAAAATGATAAAATTTTGTATCTGATTATTTTTGCATGCTATGCTGTAATGAATTGATTTGTAGTGGAAGAAGCAGAAAGGCTCGAGTTCAAATGTGGGATCAGCTTCTAATTAGATAGGTGACCTTCGATAATAAAGATTGTAATAATGGCCTGATGATAATAGTAATAATTAAAATAATAATAATAAACAGTTATTAAGTGTGTTCTTCTGGTCAGACATTATATTAATAGTGCCCATGTATTCCATAATCCTCCCTACAGCCTACTTATATATAAGGTTATCACCATTTTATAAAAGAGGCAATCAAGTTATAGGAAGTGAAAGTAACTTGCCCACATTCATACAGCTTGATAGTGGTAAAACTAGAACTTAAATTTAGAATGTGTGACCCTGGGAGCTATACTCTTAACTGTATCCTAGATTGCACTAAGTCCTAGTCATGTAACTTCTCTAGGTAAATTTATTTACTTATTAATAGGAATTATCAATTAAAATGTGCTGGACTGCAGTGAGGATTCAGTTTTTCAATTAAAATATTTGAAGAATGTCTGCTATGCACCCGGCAATATGCTAAGTCTGGGGATGCTAATATTTTTCATCATTATGGAATTTGTGGTATACTGAGCAATGACAAGCAAACAGGTAATTAGGACAAAACGTGACAACACATTCTTGACAGTGCTCCTTTCTTCACTCCCGTTATCTAAATATCACCAATTTTCTTTGACTCTACGTCCCAATATATTAGATCTAATCATGGGTCATCTCTCTCCTCTCTGTTGCTAAAACCCTAGATCAAGTCAAAAAACAATGTGTCCTCCAGGGCACAAAAAAAGACTTTTAATCAGCCTACTTTCTTTCCTGGCACTTAGAAACAGGAAAGATTGATATAGAAATGAGTAAGTGGGGCAGTTAGCACAGAGGCTGAGGGTCAGGCCCTAAATAAAGAGTCTACAGTGACACCCCGAGCCTGTGGAAGATTTAGTTATGACAAAGATTTTTGTTCTCTTTTATTAACTGTGAAAGAGACTCAGGAAGGGGAAACTTTACTTTGGTCAAGGTAGGAGGGAACACGTAACATCTAAGTAAAATTAAATTTAGGTTGGTTGGAAGAGAAGAATGTCAGAGGTGATAAACCTAAAATAAGAGAGTTTGGGTTGGATCATATAGAATCTTGTAGGAGATAATGAGGATGTTGAAAATTATCCTTAAAGTTATGGAAATTCATTAAAAACTTTTAAGCAAAACTTCTTTTCATCACTGTTTGGGGGATGGACACACCTATAACTCTGACTCAGGTGGGGCAAAGGCAACATATGTAACCTAAACATTTGTACCCCCATAATATTCTGACTTTTAAAAAAAAGTTTTAAGCAAGGAGGGATTTGTTAAACGCTATAAAATATTTTATTACCTTAATGATATTCATTTTTGATATATTCAGAACAGTTCCATTTAATGAGTTTTGATACTGTTAGGTTTAGCAATATCACAACTCAGATTAGTTTCATCTATTGTTTTCTATTTATTGCTTATTTTGGATTAATTTAATACTTTTATGAATCCATTGTATCTCCTTTGTTGTCTTATTAGCTGTAATTCATCATTTTGTCCTTTTTTTGTAGCTTTAATATTATAGTATACATCTTTAACTTACGATGGTCTACCTTCAGGTGTTATTGTAACACCTTCCGATTTTTCCCCTTCTGTGCTTATACTATTGTTGTCATGCCTTATGGTTTTGTTTGTTTTAAATTATGCAATACATTAGTATAATGATTGTATGCAGTCATTTATCTTTTAAAAATGTTTAGGTCATATGGAAAAAAATATACATATTTTCCCATTTGTAGTGTTCTTCATTCTTATTTCCATCTGATTTTCATTTTGTTTTGCTTCGCTTTGCTTTGCTTTGCTTTGCTTTGCTTTGCTTTGATTTTGTTTTTCTCCTACCTGAAGAAAACAGTATAGTGGAGGTCTGCTGGTGATGTCTGAAAAACTCTTTATGTCACATCTGTTTTTGAGAGATATTTTACGATGTATAGAATTCTAGGTTGACACCTTTTTCTTTCAGTATTTTAAAGAAGCTATTCCACTGTCTTCTCACTTGTATAATTTTTGTGAGAGAGAAATAATCCTTATCTATGTTTTTTGTACATAACATGTATTATTTTAAATGCATAATTATGCTAAAGAAAATGTCTCTTTCCTCTGGCTGCTTTATAGACTTTTTATCATTGTCTTTGAGAAATTTGATAATGTTGTGCTTTGGAGTAGTTTTCTTGATGTCTCTTGTGCTTGAGCCTTCTTGACATTCTTGGACTATAGGTTTGTAATTTTAATAAACTTTGGAAAAAATTCAGCCATCATTTCTTCAAAAACTTTTTTGTTCCTCTTTCTCCACATCTAGTATCTCTTAACCCTTGAAGACTGCAATTGCCTCTATATGAGGTCACTTGAAATTGTCCTGCAGCTCACTCATACTCTCTTCACTATATTTTATTCTTTGTGTTTTATTTTGCACAGTTCCTATTGTTGTATTTCAGAGTTCACTAATTTTTTTGCATTGTCTAATCTGCTATTAATCCCATCAAGTATACTTTTTGTATTGCACATTTTAGTTTTCATCTCTAGAAGTTTAAATCAAAATATATTTTATATCTTTAATATATATATATTTGGTATCTCTAACTTTTTGAATATAAGGAATTCAGTTATAATAACTGTTTTAATATACTTGCATGCTAATTCTAAAATCTGTCTTATTATAGGGTCACTTTTGATTGATAAATTTTTTTCCTCATTATAGGGTATTTTTTCTTGCCTTCTTATGCCTTAACATTTATTATTGGATATAAAATATTATGAGTTTTACCTAGTTGGGCTTTGGATTTTTTTAATGACAAAAAATATTTTTGAGCTTTGCTCTAGGATGCAGCTGAATTGCTTAGAAACAATTTTATCCTTTGAGATATTGCTTTTAAGATTTTCAAAGGAATGACTGGAGCTGCGCTGGGCATCCTTTGTGGCTATGGAAACCTAAGTATCCTCTATGGCTGAGGCATGATCCTTCTGTGTGCTCTGCTCAATACCCTGTGACTCATGAGGTTTTCTAGTTGGTCTGGTGAGGTACAATTTCTAGTTCCTTGTGAGCACCAGACACTCTTCACTTTATTTCTTTCACTTGGTTCATTCCTCAGGGCTGGGTGGCTTCCTCATAGTCCTGCACTGATTAATTGTATGTTGGATACTCAAACAGTATCCTCTACAGACCTCCTGCATTCTCTCTTTGTGCCAGTCTACCTTCTTTGATACTCTGAACTGTAAAATCTAGCTACCTAGAAAATTCTAGTTTCCCTGACTCTTGGGTCCATCTTTCCGACTCTGGGAATATTCCTGGATCTAGATGGATTACCCCTCCCATCTAAATTCAGGAAAACTGGGAGCTCTGTCAAGACAGTAATCTAGGGAAATTGTGTGGTTGACTTTGGTTAATTCACATCTCTTAGGTCCTTTTTAATCACATTCAGTGTTTCACAAACTGATGTCTCACATGTTTCATCAGTTTGTTATTGCTGCTATTTCAGGCAATAGTATAATTCAGGTCCTTGTGACTTTTCTTGCCCACAGTCAGAATTTCTTTCCTCTTGGTGTTATCCAGGTAGCTAACACTATCTAGCTAACACTATACACATCCATCTGCCCTTATCATAACTGATCAATGAGATAAAAGTAGAAGTTATATGTGCACATTCTGGGCCTTGTCCCTTCCCTCAGTGGACTGGTTGTGAAATGGTGATGGAAGTTGAAAAGAGCAGAACTCCTTCAGTAGCTTACACGGCTATCTCAAGGCTGTCAACTGAGGAAATCCTTGTAGTTTGAGGAAGTGCTAAATTCTTGCTGATTTGTGTGACTGAAGGTAGAGCAATAAGAATGATTAGGATACAAATTGAAAATAGTGGTTCTCGAACTTGACTTCGCTTTGGATTCAACTGAGGCATTTAAGAAAATATATTGAGTCCTAGATCTCTCCTCAATATATTTTGATTTAATTACCATAGGATATGATCTCAGCATCACGATATCTAAAAACTTTACAGGTGATTCAAATATGCAGCAAAATGCGGTAACTCCTTCTCTAAAAAAATGCTAAAACTTAAAGAAAAACAGAAGAAGATATCCTCAAAAAGGATACTAAAAGGAATAGAATATGTGACAGGAGGAAATCTAGGAGAGTGCAGTGTTGTGAACCACTTTTGCACATAATGGGCCCTAAAAAATAAATATCTGTGTTCCAATTCTGGATTTCGCATTTTGTCAAAATAACTGCATTTGAGAATGTGTTCATTTGAGTAACTTAAATCACTCCTTAAATCAGAACCTCAATATCATCATTTATAAAACATAAATAATAATCCATTCCATTTCACCTCATCACTGTAAGGACAATAAGATATTTGGCAGTACCTTACAAACAACAATGCCTACCATTCCTAAGTGAGGTACTTAAAGTCAAATTATATTCCATTCCTCACTCCTACACCACTAACTTTCATAGGGAGAAGGAGGCCTATGTCTAGGAAAAGTGACTCAGGAAATACAAATTTGGAATGCTATAAATGACAGACAATTGTTTGAATTTTCTTTCTTTCCCAGTGGCATAACTTTATCATCACTATAACTGTTACAAATGTTCTGTTAATAAAGTTTCTTATGAAGTTGGAAGTTGGTAGCAAGAAAAGACAATCGTGGCAGAAACATAGGTCCTCTCTCACTGTTGAACTTGCAATCACAAACTCAGAAAATTTTATGGAGTACTGACAAAAAGAGCCATCATGGTTTATGTCTAGAAGAATTTCAGACTGGATATCAGTAAAAGTACATAATTTTCATTCCTGCTAGAGACCTTCTGCTATGTTCAGCCTTGGAAAGGTAGCATTAGGAGACACACTTATTGAACCTCTTTATAGTTTAGAATGACAAAAAAAAGAGAGAAAAGAAAAAACACCATGGGGAATAACCCTTCTAGAGAAAAGATTAAAAGGGTGACTTAACAGGTTATTTGCAACTCTAATTTCTTTGACTCCACTGGAATTAGGAATCGTGAAGTGATCTTGGCTGTTCTGATTAGAACACTTACTGAGAGCAAGCAATTAAATCCCAAGTGAATCAATAAATGGCTAGCAGTTTAAAGGCAGTAAAATAGGGGTTTGCATCATCTAAATATTAGATACCAAAAAAAGAAAGATAGTGTAGCTACATAGACATATTTAGAGGCTACACCTAGATTCTCATGACTTGACATTCCGAACTAGACTTAAAACAAATCCTGAACTGAAATTAGAAGAACTCAAATGAGGATAAACCAAAGAATTGCATCACACTGATTTATATGGTGAAACATATCACATTTTTATAATTTGGAAAAAAAGTTTCGATTTAAAGAAAGTCTGGTTGAATGGAAGACAGGAGATATGAAAATGTGGTACAAAACTGACAAATACATTTAGACACTTGGGAAGTGTACGATTTTATTTTGCTTCAATTTAATATAACAATCTTGTGAAGTAGCTTGTTATTGGAATGTCTATTTTAATGCAGTTATTTTTTGTTCACCACTCCATCAATAATGTGTTATTAGGTGTCTTTATGCAATAAATATTTTTTTGTGAAATATGTGAGTGTTAATTAGCTTCAGTTCTACCTTTTAAGAAAACGAATTCTTGTGGGGTGGAAAAAAAATACATGTTTAGATTAACATTAAAATACAGGATAGTAAATGATGTACACCACACAAATATATCATTAAAATTATATGGGTGAAAGACAATATTTGCAAAGCACGTATCTGATAAAGAATTCACATATAGAATACACAAAGAACTCTCAAACTAAACAGTGAAAATCGGAGTCCAATTAGAAAATAAGCAAAAGTCATGAACAAATATTTCATTTAAGAGGATATATAGATGGTAAATAAACACATGAAAAGATGTTCAACATCCTTAGTCATTAGAGGAATGCAAATTAAAACCACTACATGATACCACTGCATACCTGTCAGAATGTCTAGTCCAAAATATATAAGAAACTCAAACAACTCAATAGCAGGAAAACAACCCAATTAAAAACTGGACAATGGATCTGAATAGACATTTCTCATAAGAATACATATAAATGGCCAACAGGTATATTAAAAAATGCTTACTATCATTAATCATCAGAGTAATGCAAATTAAAACCACAGTGATATACCTCATACCTGTTAGAATGGCCACTATTGAAAAGACAAATCATAAATGTTGGTGAGGATGTGGGGAAAAGAGAACCTTTTTACTTTATTAATAGGAATGTAAATTAGTACAGCCATAATGGAAAATAATATGGATATTCTTCAAAAATTAAAAATAGACCTATCATGTAATTCATATCCAAAGGTAGTGAAATCCGTATTTTTAAGAGATATCACCACTCCCATGTTCATTGCAGCATTGCTCACAATAGCCATGATGTGGAATCGATGTAAGTGTTCATCAACAGATGAATGAATAAAGAAAACGTGGTACGTATGCTCAGTGGAATACTTTTCATCCTTAAAGAGAAGGAAAACCTGCCATTTGTGACAACATGGATGAACCCGGAGGTTATTATGTTGAAAGAAATATGCCAGGCACAGAAAGACAAACACCTTCTACATGATCCTAGTTGTGTGTGGAATCCAAAAGAGTTGAACTCACAGAAGCTGAGAATAGAACGATAGTTACCGTGGGCTAAGGGATGGGGAATATTGGTCAAAGGACACAAAATTTATTTTCCAGAGGAGGAAAAAGTTCAAGAGAGCTTTGTACAACATTGTAACTGTGGTTAATAACAATTTATTGTATACTTGAAAATTGCGAAGAGTAAGTTTTCTCACCACAAAAAAATAAGTATTTGAGATAATACATATGTTAATTAGCTTGGTTTAGCTATTCAACAATGTATACATATTTCAAAACTTTATGTTGTACATAATAATATTCACAATTTTGTCAATTAAATATTTAAAAATATCCATCATATAAAATGGTAATGAAGATGCAGAAAAACCAACTCATTCATACATTGCTGGTGGGAATGTTAAATGGTATAGCCACTCTAGGAAATAGTTTGGTGGTATTTTACAGATCTAAACATGAACTTATCATATGACCCAGAAATCACACTCTTGTATGTTATTCCAGAGAAAGAAAAATGCATGTTCCAATAGAAACTGGTACACAATAGTTCATACCAGCTTTATTTGTAATAGCCCCAAACTGGAAACGACCTTAATATTTTTCAGTGCATGAATGGTTAAATAAACTGTAGTATATCCATGTCATGTAATATACTACTCAGTAATAAAAAGGAATGAACTATTGATACATACAACTAGAAGTCATCTCAAGGCAATTACGCTGAATGAAAAAATTCAGTCTCAAAAGTTTACGTGCAGTATGTTCATGTTTCCATCTATATAATATTCATTAAATAAAATTATAGAGATAGTGCACAGATTAGTGGTTGCCAGGAGTTAGGAACTGGTTGGCCAAAAAGCTTGTGTGGAAATAAAAAGTTAGTATGAGGGAAACTTGTGGCTATTTATGGAGCAGTTCTCTATCTTGTTTGTGGTGCTAATTATGTAAATCTGCACGTTATAAAATTGCACAGAATTTAACACATGCATACACAAATATACATACACACAGGTACAGCAAAAGAAATGTGTGACTATAAAACCGGTGGTCTGATAGCCTGTGTAAGAAAAAGAAAAAAAAAAACTAGTGAAATCTAAATAAGTTGCATGGATTATATCAACTTCCTAGTTTTGATATTTTACAATAATTTTTCAAAATGTTATACTTGGATAACACCGGGGAAAACTGAATGATAAGAAAATGGAACTATCCTCTCCACAATTTTGTTTTTGTTTTTTTTTGCAACTTCCGGTGAATCTCTAATAATTTCAAAAATAAATGAATGGATGAATGAATGATATGGGTATTCGAAGTGAGGAAACTAGAAATAATTTCATGGGAACAAGATGGAAAGAAGGATTTGGCCTGGTAAAGTTTAAGGCCTCCATGTTTCAGACAGAAAGAACATAAACAATGTATGTAGGTCATTAAATATGAAATGTTCAATTTCAAAAAAAGTGTATTTTATTGTATTTCAAAAAAGAAGAGTACAATTAATCAAAGTATGCAGCTGAACTATCAACCCAGTTTTGCCATCTTAATGGTAGCTTGTTTATGCCTGCAGCAAAGAAGCCTGGAGAGTGAGTGGCCATGAAATTTCAAAAGGTGTTTTCTACAGCTTTTTGGAATTGAATATTTTTCCTTGCAAGAAGTGGTCCAAAGCCTGGAAGAAGTGGTAATCAGTTGGTGCAAGATTTGGTAAATACAGCAGATAACAGAAAGTTTGCAAGTCCAGCTACTGTAGTTTGAGCAGTGTTGTTTGTGCAACATGTGGTCAAGTGTTATCTTGCAAGAAGATTGGCCTGTCTCTATTGACCAATCTTGGCTACTTAATTGCAAGCACCCTCATTGTTTACTCCAATGGTTGCAGTAGACATCTTCTGTAATCGACTGACCGGGTTTCACGAAGCTGCAATGGATAATACCAGTGTATCACACATAACAATGACAGCAAAGAAAGGCAAGCTTCAAGATGATTTCTCTTCTGACGCTCATTTAATTCATGTTTACCTTGCTGATTTATTTCAAATGGTGCAATATTGTTGGAATAGCAATGTCAAACCTTGCTACTAATTCACACATGGGTAGAGATGGATTCTCTTCCACTACAGCTTACAGCTCATCATTATCCATCTGGGTCTTAGGTCACCCATGTGGATTATTTTCAAGATTAAAATCAACAGAATGGAACTTCTCAAATCATCGACGTACTGTACATTCCTTAGCCACATCCTTCCCAAACACTTTGTTGATATTTTGAGCTGTCTGTGCTGCATTGGCTCCATGATGAAACTCATATTTGAAAATAACATGAATTTTTTACTTATCCATAATTTCACAAATATTGCTCTAAAAAAAATTTGAAAGATAATCATATGCCAAAAAATGCATTTGCAAGACTGAGGCTGTACCTTCTCAATAAACATAAAACAAAAAGTTTCAAGGTGAAATGTCAGAGATATCAACTGCCACACTGTACTTAAGGAAATTGGATATTTCATACTTAATAACCTGAATATTTTGATAATAAGCTATAAAGGAAGCAGAGAGGAAATGAGGCACCATCATAAAAACCCTCAGAATCTGTCTCAAGCATAAGGAAGAGAAAAAACACATTAAACTTTGAATGAACAGGTTGTCTTGGCACACAAGGTAAGACATCATATTCAACTAAATTGTTATTCTCTACCCAGTCTTGGAGTGAGGAATAGTGGGAGAAAGCACCAGGAAGAGACTGGCAAAATGGAAGGATGGAAACATCTGAGAAGACTCATTCATATAAGCAAAGCTTTGGTGGCTCCATGCAGAATTAAGGAAGTGATTTCAAAGCAAGGCTATTTCTCTGGGGAAATAAAACTTTCTCCTGGAAAGACAGAGTAAACCATGATATTGGGGATTTAATAAATTTCAGATAAGGGAACAAGAGTTTATGACCTTTAACCAAGCTGCTCCAGTTGAGTTCAGTTGCCTATTTTCTACACAGGCTAGAGAAAAAGTAGGTACATTTAAACTCAATCCTCAAACTGTAGCTCCATATAATAAAGAAGAGACAAATTTGCCTACACTACATCAGAGTGAAAGCATGGGGAAATCTAAAAATCATGGCAAGTATGAAATTATTTTATAGTAATAAGACAAGGAAATAAAATAACATACAAACAACAGATTAGGAATGCAATCCATCAAATGTAATTAAAGAAAGTAGCAAAATGTCCCTAGACTAATTCCATAGAAAATATGCAATGGGAACAAGAATTCAAAACATTAAGAAGACATCAAGGAGACAAAAAATAACATTAAAATGAGAGGATAAATTCAGAATGAAAGAAATATGTCTGTGGCCAAGATAACAGAGTTTACAAAATAACAAGAACATTAGAAACAGCAAAAGATAAAAGGTATAAGAGTTTGCTATATTGAAAAAATTTAAAACATTTTATAAAATCAAGGTTTAGTAAGGTTGTAGGGAAGATAAGCTTGACTCCTTTACTTTGTAACATTATAAATTGGTGTCACTTTTGCAAGGAAATGTGGTAATATGAAGCAAAACTTAAATTGTTTGTATGACTTAACCATAATCTCAAAATTTAATCTAAAATATATTTGCAGAAGCATGCCAAGTTATGAACAAGGAGATTTATTGTAACACTAAAGCATCAAATTGTTTAGCATCAAATTTCTAATTTACATCAAATTGGAAACAACTGGGATATTTCTAACTAGTGGTCTAGAAAAATATTATGCAACAGCCTAAAAACTGAGAAATAGAGAAATATCTTTTGCATGTATTTGGGTTATACAAGTAAGAGTCAAACAGCTGAAGAAATAGATGGAAATTTCATAAACATGACCAATGTTATTACTGACAAAGATGAATCTAACAATACAGCATCATCTCCAGCCAGATTATCCACTTTATTCCCAGAATTAAACCATATCCATGTCCCACCAAGGGTCCTCACATAGTAGGAGCCAGAGCCTGCCCTTGTCAGCCCCCTAAATTGAGGAACAAGATTTAAATAAACTGAGAAGAGTGCTCCCAAAAGAGGAAATGACCGAGACACATATTTAGATTTTTTTTCCTCAGTTTTACCAGTCTGATAATTCACTGCTTCCCGAGGGAGAAGGAAGTAAAAGAACAATAAAATGTTATTCCTACCTGTATTCTCTGAGAAATGAGTGAAAGTTTCCTAACTCTGTGAACCACGGCTAGAAACAACTAGAGTGCAATAAAATACTTCCTTTAATGGTGTGAATAAAACAAGGTGTGGCGCAATGTCACTTTACAAGCCTCTTTATACAATTAAATGCATATTTCTCATTAGATATCTCACTTCATAAATGAAATCCAATCGGAATGTAGGAGATGAAAAATATAAACTTGATTTAAAGAGAACTAATATTTCATCAATAAAGATAATTATTCACTTACGGGCCAAAATTTCTCATAAAAACATTGTGAAAGAAGAAGTTTACCTTTAGCCTTCTTCACATTCCTACCTCCTTTTCTATTTTTCCCTTTTGCTTACAGATCCCACTAGTTTTTTCTTCTCTTGGCCTTTCTGTGCATCCATCAGCCTATCAGTGTCCTTGTGTTTTCTGGATCTTCAACTCCTAACACAGAGACTGGACTTAGTATCTCATGTCTTTGCATATGCTAGAAAAACAGGAAGGGCCAAATTAAAGTAAACATAGGGTTTTGCAGAAAGATCTGGGTTTGAATTGTGTTCCTATTTTTAGTTTTCTAGATGTTCTTGAGCAAGTTACCTATCACCCTTTAGGCCTATTTTTTTCCATGTGTAAAATGCAAATATCTAAAATTGCAAAGGTTTTTGTTATTAAAAAAATCCTGGACACTTGGACATTTAATTAAATTATTATAATCGAGAAAGAATAGAAAACACTGTGACATTTTTCTTATGGAGCCTATCAGGGCTTAACAATTTTATATTAAATGGCTTATTTTTAGCAGAATTTTCCTTTCTAGACTCCTTCAACTATTACTCTGGGAAATGAAGAAATATCCAAATATCTTCTGAAATCAAAATACATAGCCCACATATATACAGGTTAAAATATATATATATCACAGCTGCATGACGTTACATTTCACCACATAATAATCAGGAGACCACAGCGTGAAATGGAGATTGGAGCCTTACTCAGTTCATAATTTGTAGTTCTAAAGTATTTTAAAATATCCATATTGCCATTTGCTTTTTTTTACCTAAAAACAACCATTAAAAAATGAAAAAATTGTGTAAAAACCCCATATTGTATAAAGTCACGGTGAATTATTTACTAATGAGCATTTAAGAGAAATGCCCAAATGATACCAAAACTGTGACACCAATTCAGCTAGTTAGGATGGGGGAAGCAGATGAGGGTGCTGCATAGAAAGTTTAATTCAGTTACATGCTAATTGGCCTAATGCCAATTAACATGGGATTTCCTCTCTATAGACATAGCCCAGAGTTCTAAATTAAAATGCACCATACTGTGCCAGAAAAATATAAAAATATGTAACATATTGCCAAAAAATATTTTAAAATAGATATTATAGTTTATTACAGATTCTGAGCGAGAGTACTGTATTCTTGGAAATAATATCTCATTCTTCTCCACTTGATCTTTTCTTTTTCTTCTATTTTAATCAAACAACTCCAAACATCTGGAAATTCACCATTTAGGAAAATTGTGACCCCTCCCCCTGGTAGAGCATATTGACAGGTAGCCATCAAATTATTTGTTGTGAAAGTAGCTCAGAGGCCAAGCAATCCCATTCTTATACTTATCTACTTTATAATCCTTTCACTCTCTTTCCCCTAAAATGTGCTGATAAAGCTGACTTTATGTAAATGATACTAGCTACTATAATCAAAGAGATGCTCTATGCAGGCGGCTTCCCCTTCCGCTCTATGAACACGCACACGCGCGCACACACACACACACACACACACACACACATACGGTCACACATGCACACACAAAGGCATTATTCATTTTTAGAAATGAGCCTAATGATGTATACATATATGTGTGTGTGTGACATATGCACACACATACACACCAGAAACACTTTAACATTCTACAGAATGACAGTTTATTCAGTTGTCATATAGCCTGCTGTCTGAGGGGAAGAATATCTATGGGCTTCTTTCTGCAGCCAGCAAAAGAAGAAAAAAAGCCCCTCCCTCCAATGTTTGTCATTTAAGTCCCAACTGTGTTGTAGCCTTTAACTGTGTAAGACAGCAAGACAGCACATTTTGTAGATTAAACCAATAAACTCGCAAACATAAAAGAAACAAATCTCATAATTGCGAATTTCAATTAAAGGAAGGGGGATCAAAGCAAACATTCTGCTTGAAATTACACAGCTGCTATCTATACAAAATGAGAAAAACGTCTAGAGCCAGCCATAATTTTACAGAGTGAAAAAAACCATGCAGCAAACCCTGCAGTAGGACAGATTGTCTATGCTCCTCACGTCCCAATCAGTAATACAGAAATATTGAGTAATAAATTCCCTGCCTCTCTCGATCTGAAAAGCTCCCACCATCTGTGAAAGACAATTTGTAACAGCCTCAATATTAAGATTCAGTAAACAGACAATCACTCCCCTTGTGCCAAGCGGTGGCTACATTTGGAGAAAAGCGTAAAGCAAAACAATTAGTAACACCAAGACCCCTCTATTACAAATTATCGAGCCACCAAAACAACTAGTTTCAACTGCAGAGTTTCCCTTCAACTGGAGAGGAATGCAGGAGATTGTGCATATTTGGCAACCTCTGTGGCCCATATGTATGCCTCATTCTAATGCGTTGAATTATTATTGATGGCTGAGGCAGTTCTGCTCTGTTGGTGAACCAATAATGTCAAGGCAGTACCTGCAAGATTAATTACAGGAGAGAATAGGCTGAGGTTTCCCGGGACTGAGACATTAGTATAGACTGAGCATTAGTTTCAGGACATTCAACAGACAACTGAGCGAACGCCTTAAACATCGTGATGCACACCAAATCCCGGTAGCTGTATTTTAGCAGCACTTGGAAGCTTAGAAAAATTGTTTTTAACCATGAGGTACAACCCATTATGCATACTAAAAAAATCGGAAAATGTGAAAAATTACAATTCTTCCTGAGTTACAAATTCAACCTGAGCTTTGCAGATAGCATAGGTGATACTATTTCACCACAAAGAAAAGTTAGCACCACCTTTTTAATGCCTTTGTCCTTGGGGACATGTAAAATGTGTGCTTCTCATTTACTGCATTTTCTAGGGTTTTGAGTAGGGTGACAAATCTCCCTGATTTTCCTGGAACAGTCTAGTTCACATCTGATCTCCTAGAATGATTACTAAAAGCATACATATTTTACCCTTAAACTGTCCTAGTTTGGATGAAAAGTTATATGGTCACTTTCTTTATAAGACATATGGAGCCTGAAGTGTTTTTTTCACTGTGGCTAAAGCAGTCTTTTATATACATATTTTATATGCTTATGATATATGAGTATTTGTATGCTTTCACATGTTAGTAATGAAATTCATAAAGAGAATCTAGAATGTGAAGTCAAATAGAAAGAACACAATGTTAAAGTTTTAATTTCAGCAAAGTTCAACTCAGGTCCTCCTAATTTTGCCAAATTCAAAGCTGTATAATGTACATTTATATCATACACACGTGTATATCTACATACATGTATGTGCAAATATGTTTATATATATGCATATTATATAACACTTATTTAATTCTTAGTCTATGCCAAACACTCATCTAAGAACATTATATATTCTAATTCTTTTAATATTTATATATTAATAAACGCATGGTTCCATACATATTTTGTTAATATTTGTAGCTGAGAAAAATGAGGCATGGACAAATTAAGTATCATGTTCATGTTTACAGAATGATTAAATAGTAGTGTTCAGATTCAAATTCAAAAACTCTGTCCTCAATGTTCAATTTCTATCCAGTTGTCATGCTGTGTTATAATTCATATGTGTGTGTGTTTAATACATGCAATGCGAAGGTTTATATATCATTCTCCCTGCTATAAAGCATCTGCAGTATGCCAGGGAAAGCCAGCCATGGTTAACAAAATTATGTAATGGCCAGAAGCTTATAACTATGTACTGCTGGATTTATCTTTATATTAATACCTGGAAGGCTATTTTACATTCTAATACAGAATAATTATCTAAAAATAATTTGTTTTTACTTGTGAGTTAATGCTATTCTCTACTTTCTCCCTATTGTCTCCCAAGCAGCCATCACAGGGAAAATAAAAAAGAAATCCAAAATAGATTTGATCTATTGTCTTAGAATGTCATGACTGTGAAGCATGAGATAGTTGGAAGTAAGTCATCAGGCATCTCCACACGAGTAAAGACAAATGTCTTTGTCAGTCCTAAACAGATAGAGGGGAACACTGTGCTTGTGAAGGAACGTTAATTCCAAGTAACTAGAATTGCATCCATGTATATGTGTAGATCACCTATCACCTGCTCTCCTGTTGAGAGTGTTTCCAGAGAAAATTTAGAATTTAAAGGGGCTCGCAGTCTGCATCTACCATATGTGATTATGCAGATTAAGGGACTGCCTAGTTTTATTCACGTGATTCAGTTGCATGAGGAAAACACAAGAATAGAGACCACACCCTCTCCTAACCAGAGAATATGAGGACCAAGGGAATACCTGTCCATGATATTCTTCCCTAGATGCCTTAGATCACATTTATTATTTCAGAAAATTTAGAGGGTATAATGTTTTTTGTTACCTAAATGGATTGTATCATGCTAAAGTCACTGTTTTCAATGTACTTGTCACTAGAACAGGGTATACCATATCTGATTGGTAGGTTTTTATCCCTCACTCACTATGATCTCTCCCCTTCACAGTTTTCAATGTCCATTACACCACTTTATAACCATATGTATCCCTTATTTAGCTCCCGCTTATAAATGAGAACATGTGGCATTTGTTTTCCATTCCTGAGATACTTCACTTAGGATAATGGTCTCCAGTTCCATCAACGTTGCTGCAATGTATAGATAGATAGATATACTCACACACACCACATTTTCTTTATGTACTCATCAGCTGATGGACATTTAGGTTGATTCCACATCTTTCCAATTGTGAATTATGCTGCACTAAACATTCAGATGCAGGTGTCATTTTTATAAAATGACTTATTTTCCTTCGGGTAGATACCTAGTAGCAGGATTGCTGGATCAAATGGTAGGTCTACTTTTATTTCTTTTGAGTGATATCCATACTGCTTTCCATAGTGGTTGTACTAGCTTACATTCCCACAAACAATGTATAAGTGTTTCATTTTCACTGCATTCATGACAACATCTATTGTTTTTTGACTTTGTAATAATGGCCATTCTGACAGCGGTAAGGTGGTATCTCATTGTGGTTTTAATTTGCATTTCCCTGACAAGTAGTGATGTTGAGCATTTTTTCGTATGTTTGGCCATTTGTCTATCTTCTTTTGAAAAAACTCAGTTTATATCATGGCTCACTCTTTAATGGTATTATTTGTTTTATTCTTGCTAATACTTTTGAGCTCTTTGTATATTCTGGAATTAGCCCTTTGTTGGATGTGCAGTTTGTGAATATTTTCTCCCATTCTGTAGGTTGTCTATTTACTCTGTTGATTATTTCTTTTGGTGTGCAGAAACTTTTTAATTTAATTAAGTCTCATTTATTTAGTTTTGTTGCTGTATATGCTTTTGGGGTCATACTTGTAAATTCTTTGCTTAGGCCAATGTCTAGAAGAGTTCTTCCAGTGTTTTCTTCTAGAACTTTTTATGGTTTCAGGTCTTACATTTAAGTCTTTAATCCATCCTGGGTTAATTTTTTTTATATGGTGAAGGTAGATGTAAGGGCTGAAGATAAAACTTCCCCTTTGCCCTCAGAATGTTCACTAAAAACAGCTCACAATAAAGAAGATTAATAAGAGAGAAGCTGTCAAGTTTATTTAATGTGTATACACAGGAAGCCCAAGAAAATGAGCATTCAACTCCCCAGTGGGGTTCGGGAGCTTTTGTGCCTTTCTGGCAAAATAGGTTATGGAAGTGGGGGAGGAGAAGAATTCTGTTGAAGGCGATAAAGGATTACTAGGAAGGATTAATAGATACTTGGGAGAATGAATGGATGTGGTAAAACAGATTGACTTGTAAATTATTCTCTTTGGAAATTAAATTAACCTGAGAGACAGATATTATTTTTAAAATGGATTGGACCAGGTCTAGTTGTATTCTTGATCTTCCTTCCTGCAATAAATATTGAGGTAACAGGGAGAGAAAGAAAAGACAATTGTTTTCCTATGTGGATCTGGATCGCAGGCAGATAAAGGAACTTCAAAGGTTTTGGGAGAGCTGGTGATGCGGGGTGGGGTGAAGGTCGGAAAGGCCTTGAGTTTTTCAATCAATCCACTATGTCAAAATGCCATATTTTGGGGTAAAATATTTCTAATTTCCTTCATAGGGATCAGGTTTCATTCTTCTGTATGTGACTATCCTCTTTTCCCTGCACCATTTATTGAATAGGGCATCATTTCCCCAGTGTATGTTTTTGTCCGGTTTGTTGAAAATCAGTTGGTGTGGCTGTACAGTTTTATTTGGGTTGTCTATTCTGTTCCATTGGTCTGTGTGTCTACTTTTATACTAGTACCATGGTGTGTTGGTTACCAAAGCCTTGTAGCATAATCTGAAATCAGATAACATGATGTCTCCAGATTTGTTCTTTTTACCTAGAATTGCTTTGGCTCTTTGGGCTCTTTTTTGTTTTCATATAAAGTTGGGATTATTTTTTCTAGAACAGTGAAAAATGACATTGGTGTTTTGATGGGAATTGTGTTGAATCTGTAAATAACTTTGGGCAATATGGACACTTTAACAATATTTATTTTTTAATCCATAAGCATGGCCTGTTTTCCCATTTATTTGTGACATCTATGATTTATTTCATCAGTGTTTTGTAATTGTCCTTGTAGATATCTTTTACCTCCTTGGTTACAAAATCAATGTACACAAATCAGTAGCATTTCTATATACTAATAACAGTCAAACTAAGAGTCAAATCAAGAACTCAAAACAATTTAAAATAGCAGCAAAGAAAATAAAATACCTAGGATTATACAGAGGTCACATTTGAAAGAGTAACTTAAGGAAAGTTTAGGAAGAATATGTCTCTCTTATGACATCTCATAGTTGTACCTGGCTATTGGGGATTTCCATATCAGTTGATAAAAACATTGTCTTTCTATTGTGCTCCATCGCATGTATACTACTCTGTTATTAAATAAACATGGTTTAGTCACAGTTCAGCACTTGGGTAGATGCTCGGGTAGTGGGTAAATGAGGCAGACAATTTCTGTTCTTATAGTATGAAAAAGTCATGAATATATAAATAGGCAGTTGAGATATTTGCTCACTCTCCTTCTTTTTGCTGATAATACCCTTAATAATTCTTTTTACTCAGTGTCATCTCTGACTTCTCTTACTTTTCTGTTATCGGTAAATCACCAAAATTTTTAGATTTGATATTTGAGGGGGTTTCCTCATTGTCACTCCTATCATTTCCAATCCTATAAAATTTTCAATGGCAAAAGGCATGAGATATATATATATATATGTGTGTGTGTGTGTGTGTGTGTGTGTGTGTGTGTATGTGTGTGTGTATGCATATATGCACATACAGGTGAGTAGCAGATATGCAGTCTTCAGTATGATTTTGGAAAGTTATGTTTTCTGTAATTATCTTTCTAAAACAAACTGGATATTCTATTCCTATGTATTTTTTAGCTTTCTTTTTAATATCGAATGTACATTATGTCTTTATATTTGTGACTATCTTAAATTTATTCAAGATTTTTAGGTCAGGATTTTCTCTGTGTGAATCTTATTATTATGAAAATATGCCTTTAAAGTAGGAATCAGGTGTAGTGTGTTGAATTTATAATACTCCTCAGTTCATGACACCTCATCATCACTGGTCTGTGCCACAAAACTCATTTTTGAAAAAATGTATTTAGTTTATTCTCTATTCCTTACTCCCATTTCCTCTCCCTTGTACTACGTAGAAATCTGTTTTATAATGTTGAACATGGGAAAAATTGGGGGTCATATATTCTTTTAAAACAAGTATTTATTGTCAGTGCTTGCATTTTAATTTACGTAATAGAAATTATGTTGATGTTAGGTTTTGGAGATTCATCCATTTTACTGTTTCCGTATCTAATCTGTTGCTTTCACTGCTGCTCAGTGTTCCATGGTACATGTCCATCAAGCCAACTGCACACTTCCTAATGATGAATGACCTGCTACAACAAATCTTACTGTAAAAAAATATACTTGAACACATTCCCTCATACATGCTTGTGTGAAAATGTCTTTGGATATATACCAAGTGGAATTTTCATGTCATGGTTTATTAAAGGAAGGAGTTAGCAACGTGTCTGTGATCTATTTTTTCCATCTGTCTGTATGTCTGGGACAGAAAGAGAAATGTCCTAGTCAAATTATCTTGTAAACATGTTAATGTAAGGCCTTTTGCAAAACACATATTGATATTTTCTAGTGGGTAAACTCTTATCTTTGGAATAGTTTAGTTGACTCTATTAGTTTGCTAGAGCTACCATAGCCAAGTACCACAGACTAGATGGCTTAAACAAGAGAAATTTATTTTTTCACAGTTCCAGAATCTAGAATTACAAGATCAAGGTGGTGGCAGGTTTGGTTTTCTTCCGATGCTTCTCTCCTGGCTGCTTTCTTATTGTGCCTTTATGTGGTTTTCCCATTGTGTGGGCACATCACTGGATTCTCTTTCTGTGTCAAAATCTCCTCTTCTTATGAGTACACAAATCCAACTGGATCAGGGCCCACTTTACAACATCATTTTAACTTAATTATCTCTCTAAAGGTTCAATCTCCAAATACAGTCATATTCTTATGTACTGAGGGTTAGAACTAGTACATATGAATTTTGGGAAACACAATTCAGCCCATAGCACAAGGTATACCTGTTCTATCTATGTCGTTTATTATAAATAACCTGGCATTTTTCCTTAGAAAATGTCATATAAGACAGATAATTTAACTTGCATAGCTCCCTTTTGAGTAAGCAATATCCCTCAAGTATATCTGAGAACCAATATTAAATATGTGTTAGACACACAGTAAAGTAGAAAAGGATTTAAGGACAGTCTTGGATTTCGCCGTGCGTCTCCTGTGCTTTGCAATTACCTGTGTCCTTGAAATTACAGTAAAATTTGCTATTTAATAAGATCTCATATTCATGTATGTCTTATTTGAAAACTAACCCTTTGTGTTATCATATGCAATTATTGAAACCAATGTAGTTCTCTATTTTTGTTCTTGTCTGCAAACTATCAATCCTTCTATTCCTGTTTTCATAAAGACTTTAGAACAATAAGACTTAAGTCAATATTTTTAATTTGAAAATACAGTGGGGACCTATTAATCATATTCTTTGCCATCTTTTTTAAATAACTCGTCTCTATGTATTATCAGGTTCATTGTATTAAAAAGAAATATTGAAGGGATTCAGAAAGAGAAGCCAACGTACCTTGTAGTAGAGGAAATAGTAACAAAGAAAATCATGGAAAATGAAGAAATAAAGATGACTTTTATGAGAATGATAAGAGAAACTGAGCGATCAAGTTTGGGTGATAAAATAGTCAATCATCTAGGTAATGATTTCACTTCACTGAGAAATAAACCTAGAATTATATACACCACAGGGAAGTGCTTCCATTATTTTTCTCCATTTCTCTAGGACTAAATTATAAGAAGGAAAGATCAAGAAAGAGCACTTTGTATGATTCATCATAATTAAGAATGGTCTCCACAAACTCACCAGAAGACAATCGAGATAGAGCGTTAGCACCAGATTTAACACAAAATGACTGAAGAACTGCCAGAGCAGCAATTCAGAAGATTCAGTATTTTAAATATGGATAATTAATTTTGAATTTAATGGGTTTGGAAAAATATATAATGACATGTATCCACCGTTATAATATCCTACAGAAGAATTTTATTTAAATTTTCCCTAAAATTCCTCTGTGCTCTACCTATTTATCCCTCCCTCTCTCAAATCCTGGAAACCACTGATGTTTTTATCGTCTCCATAGTTTTGCCTTTTCCAGATGTCATATAGTTGGAATCATACAGTATATAGACTTCCTAATTTGGCTACTTTCACTTAGTAATATGCATTTAAGTTTCCTCCATGTCTTTTCATGGGTTGATAGCTCATTTCTTTTTTGTGCTGAATAATATTCCAATGTGTGGATGTACTACAGTTTATCTAATTATGTACTGAAAAACATCTTGGTTAACTTCCAAGTTTTTGACAATTATAAGTAAAGCTGCAATAAACATCTGCATGTAGGTTTTGAATGGACGAAAGTTTTCAACTTTTAGGGGTAAATACCAAGGAGTGCGATTGCAGAATAGTAAGAGTATGTTTAGTTTAGTTAAAAACTGTCATATTGTCTTCCAAAGTGGCTGTACCATTTGGCATTTCAACCAGTAAAGAATGAGACTTCCTGTTGCTCCACATGTTAGTCAGCATTTGGTGTTGTCAGTGTTCTGGATTAGGGCCAATTCTAATACATATGCAATAGTATCTCATAGTTGTTTAAATTTGCATTCCACATACCATATGATGTGGAACATGTTTTCATGCACTTATATCCCCTACGCATATCTTCTTTGGTGAGGTGCCTGTTGAGGTCTTTGGCTCATTTTTTAATCTAGTAGTTTTATTTTTTAAATTTATTTATTGTTGAGTTTTAAGTGATCTTTGTATATTTTGGGTAACAGTGATTTATCATATGTAGTTTCTGAAAATGTTTTCCCCAAGGCTTATCTTTTCATTCTTTTGGCATATCTTTTCAAAGGTAGAAGTCTTTAGTTCTAATGAAGCATGCCTTATTAATTCTTTCTTTCTCTGATGGTGTCTTTGGTGTTGTATCTAAAATGTGATTGCTAAATCCAAGGTCATCTTAATTTTCTCTTATATACCATTTAAGAATTTTATGGTTTTTCATTTAACATTTAGGTCTATGATCCATTATGAGTTAATTTTTTTTTTGTGAATGGTGTAAGTCTGTATCTAGCTAGATTCATCATTTTGCATGTGGATGTCTAGTTGTTCCAGGATCACCTGCTGAAAAGACTCTCTTTTCTCCATTGTATTATTTTTGCTCCTTTGTCAATGATCAGTTGACTACATTTATGTGGATCTGTTTCTTGACTCTCCGTTGTTTTCTGTTGATCTATTTCTTTGTTCTTTTCCCAATATCACACTCTCTTGATTACTGTAGCTTTATAGTAAGTCATTACGATTGGGCTATGTCAATCCTCCAACTTTATTCTTGTCATTCAAGATTGTGTTTTCTGTTCTTCATCTTTTGCCTTTCCATATCAATCTTAGAAACAGTTTGTTGATATTCACAAAATAACTTGCTTGGATTGGATTTTTGATTGAACCTACAGATCAAGTTGGAAAGAATGACATCTTGACATTATTAAGTCTTCCTATTCTTGAACATGGAATATCTCTCCAAGTATTTAGTTCACTTGTTTCTTTTATCAGAGTTTTGTAGTTTTCCTCACACAGATCTTGAATTTATTTTGTTGAATTAATAACTAAATATGACTTTTTTGTGTGATAATATAAATGCTATCATGTTAAGGTTTTTTTAATCTACAAAAATTTAAGGGTTTAAAATGCAATAAATAAGTGATTACATTATGAATATACTTGTTGCAAATAATAGAAAACTCAAATGCCAGTGGCTTAAACATAAAAAAGGATTTACTGTTTCCTTACAGTAAAAATATGTTCCTTCAGGTAGCAATCTGTATTCCAAGTAGACAGACAAAGGAATCAAAACAAGAGAAATTTGTGAGACTTTTTGTCAGGAAGGCACTAAAACTCTCCCTGAAGCCTTTTACCAAATTTATTTTACATATTATTGGCTGAAACTCTATCATATAATCAAACATTGCTACAAGAGAATATAAACAGGTATGTATCTTAAGCTGTGCATGCTGCTACTTCTATTGAGATTCTTGTAGGGAAAAAAAGAGGCCAGTAGATATTGGGTAGCCAACTAAGAGTGACTGCTAAGTTAATGTCTCCTAAGCTTATCTGTGGAACAGTTGAATGTTTGAAACAGCAGACCAAATGGCCTATGTTGGACTTGAGTTTCTTACTTTATATATTTATTTTAAATTAACATAACAACAACCATATGTTCGTAGATAGCATATGGTTGTTAAATAGCTATTCATAAATAAAAATTGTGTTTCACTTATAAAGGAAAAAAAAATAGTTGCCCAGAATTTTTCCCACATACTTTAGCAAATGATGCTAGAAGAAAACTTTAATTGTGATTTCTCTGTTTCACAATACAATGAACAATCACAATCAGAAAACCTAAAGAGGAGCTGGGGTATTAGTAAATCTCTGACTCCTATCCCTTGCCATGATCACAAAATCTTTATGTAATTATCTTCTTATATAATCTTGCCAATTACTGCTTTCCAAAAGTAAGCCTTCCTTTGACTGAAATTTTTACCTCTCTTGTTGCACTAAGCTATTTTTACCTGGTAACATATTTATTTGAGAAGATTTTTTTTTATTTAACTACCCTATGCATATCAGATATATGCCTTATTCATTAATGTATCCTTTTATTATCTAGCCAATTTTCAGCAAAGTTCCTAACGTACACTTATAGAATGAAGGAATGTGATGAATACTGATGGCCTCATTACTCCATAAACTTGTAATGTTTAGTAAACTTTTCTGAATCCTAATTTCAACCCAGAACAGCATATGGAATAAACTTCACACTCACAGCATATGTGTGTGTGTGATTTTCATGTTTTAGTAACATTGTATAAGCCAGGGATGTTATACAAAATTCAAAAAAAGTTTTTGTGGGTTTTTGTTGTTTCTGATGTTGTGTTGTTGTTGTTTTTGTACACATATGACATGGGAAAATTTATATACTGAGATATGCTGAAAAATACATAATTTTTATATTCTATGAGATTTGTCTAATATTTTGTCTATTTTTATAAGAAATTATTTTTATATTTAATTTATTCCAAATGCAACTCTTTTAAGAATCATTATAATGTCCTTCCTCCAAAGATACCCATGTATTAATACTGATAACCTGTGAATATGTACCTTAGATGGCAAATGGGACTTTGAAGATGTGATTAAGTTAAACATCTTGAGATAGAGAGATTTATCCTGGATTATTCAGTGCAACCAATGTATTCACAAGGGCTCTTATGAAAGGGAGGGAGGAGCGTCAGACTCAGAGAGAGAGTTTAAAGACAGATTCTCCCCTAGAGCCTTCAGGAACAACACAGACCAATCAACTCCATGATTTCAGCTTAGTATGACTCATGTTGTACTCCTGACCTCCAGAATTGTAAGGTAACAAAATTCTGCTATTTTAAGCCACTACATTTTTGGTAATTTGTTACAGCAGAAGGAGGACATTAATACAACTAACTACCACAATTAATTGAAACAATCTCTTTTGGGTGATACTTCCAAGTGTCTTTAGGTGAAATTCAGTTCTTTGGAATCCTGCTTAATCCTTCTTAGGTTCTCAAAATATGGGAGATGATTTACAATGTTTTCATAGCACAGAGTTAAAGGGGACCTCAAAAATATTCAGGGTCAGTGGCTCCTATGTCTCCGGCTACTCTGTTCGTTCTTGATTAGGGTCATTCCTTTCAAACTAATTAAATCATATATAACATATATGATTTATATATGATTTGATATAGTATATATCAAAGAATATTCTATTTGCATTTGAAAAAAAAGTGTGCCCTTCTGTTTTGAGGTAAGAAGTTCTATAAATATCAATTACAAAAAAATGTTTTATAACATAATGTAAATCATCTATAAAAGAATGAGCACTGGACAACTAGAAACATGAATTGTGCTGGGTTTCTTAGCTGTTAATTGTTAAATTGACAAAGCCATTTATCTTTTCTGACCCATTTAACCAATTGAAGTATTAGATACCTTTAGTTTCTTGATTTTTCCCATCTTTGATTCTGTTTTACTACCTGTACATAAACCATTGTAACTTACTTGCACAGAAAGCTTACTTTAAATAGAGCTTCTAAATTTTTAATTAAATGATTAATTGATTTTAACCAACTTAATCATACAAAAAATCAAATATGCTTTAAGGCATAGACCAACATTTTCTGTTTCAAATATTATTAATATATATGTATACAATGGGATTTTCACTACTTAAAAATTTTAAAAACACGTTTTAGTAATATTTCTCTGATTTTAATTAATGTGTTAATGATTTGCAAGATATTGCATTTCCCTCTAGACTTTTACAAGGACATACATGTTTATAAATTATTGTAAAAAGGTAGACTCATAAACAAAATTTTAAAGTTGGCAATATTTGTTTTTATTGTCTTCTAATTTTTCTTCTCTTCCTTATGAAGAGTAATAACCCATGAAGGTGAGACAAGCATTTAAATTGCCAAAAAAACAGGAAGAAAATCAATAAACTCATTCAATCAACTGGATGAGTTCTTCAATACACCAGGGAAGTATATCAAGCTTATTGTCTTTAAGTAGAAAAAGGTTCAAAGTAAGACTAAAAGAAAATTTTGTTTCCACAGGATAGTTTCAAAGAGAGCTTAAATATGTACTGGCTATGCTTTTCAAAACTATTTATAAGCTGAAGGGAAAGCTTACATAAGCATAATATCTGCCATGATACTAGTGTATAATTTTTTTAAAGGCCTTGCAGAATTTTATTATTTCTCCCTCTTCTTAGGAAAGGAAATGGTGCATGTTTATGATTCATTGTGCAACATTACAGTACTATAATAAGCAGAGATAATGTTAAGGTCCACATTCATTTTTGTCCCAAAATATGCTCCTCAAATGTCTTTGGCAAATAAATAAAAATATTCTTTTAAAACTTAACTTATTCTTGCTTAAGCATTTGAATTTCAGAAAAATACAGCATTTGAGTTTGGATGTGTTTTGTTTGTATTCAAAATGACATTCCATGTTGTACATTTATGATAATTTGAGAAACTGATTTCATTTCATTTTATTTTTTAGAGACAGGGTCTCACTCTGCCACCCAAGCTGGATTACAATGGCACAATCACAGCTCACTGTAACCTGGAACTCCTGGGCTCAAGCAATCTTCCTGCCTCAGCCTCCTCAGTAGCTTGGACTATAGGGTATGCACCACCTTGCTTGGCTAATTTTTTAAAAAAAATTTGTAGAAACAAAGTGATCTCAAACTCCTGACCTCAAGTGATTTCTTGGCCTAGGCCTCCCAAAGCACTGGGATTACAGGTATGAGCCACCACGCCCAACAAGAAACTGATTTTAAAAGTTGCATCAGTTAGGTCTAATAAGGAGACAGAAACCATAAAGAAATTTGAACATGAATCAGGGAAAGTAATATAAAAAATTAATAACTATAATTTGGGATTAGAGCAATAAGGAATTGGCAAAGATAACTCTAAATAACCTAGAAATAATAGATACAAGAGATGAAACACCCAAAGGAGAATATCCCCGGGATTGAGATCCCTACCATGTTAGGGATGGCATGACTGTTGATCACCAAATGGAAGAGAAATTGCTGTGGCGTTGCACTAGTGGAATGTGCTATTTCTTATTATTTTCTTTCCAATGTTACTCATCATTTGTTAGCATGTATTATGAAAGATGAGGATTTAGGTATCATCTTGCTACCAACTCTGACCAACATAGAAATAAAATTTCCCACCCCATTTTTCAAGTATAGTCATAAATAAATTTTTAGTTGTCATAATTTAATATTTATATATTTATTCAGATAAAAATTAAGCTGAACCTTGTAGTACACTGTAATTATTTTTCATTTCTTAGATAAGTTTTGCTTTTCTTGGATTCAATCACTAATGTATTGTTTTTCACATGTTTAGTTTTCTATAAGCTCAATGAGATAAATTTTCTAATAACTGTTTTTTTGACACAACAGACTTTTTTCTGATGTTGTTTTTTCCTTGAAGATATCAGTGCTGGATCATTGCCAACTTGGCATCACCATCAACCCTGCAGCAATCTTTTCTGCAGTTTAGAAGAGAAGACAGGACCTACATTTCTAGACATCCTTTTACTCATATGCTTTGAGGTTATAGTTATTCAAGGAGAGGCACTAATGTAGATTTCAAAGAGGAGAGTACTTAATTTGAGAAGGTTTTTGCAGCTCAATGCTTGATTCTGTGTGAAAAGGACTGTGGTGTCCATAAAACCAAGCTTTCTGTGCTGCAGTTGAAACTGGAAAGAACATTCCTGAGTTTCTTGAGCATTTCAATGGCTTCTTGCTTAGGCAGTTCTTTGGAACCCTTTGCTTTGGTGCCTCAGGCTAAGAACTTAAGTGATACTTTCCGGACTGCAATTCTTTCATTGATCTTGGGAAATCTGCCTTTCATATACAAATATTTGATCCCCTCTTCCTTGGTTTACATATTTATGTGTTTTTTTGGTATATTTACCTATTTTATGGCAGTACATTGGCCAGAATCTTTCTGAAAATTAGTGCGTAGGCAATACTTGGTTTTAATTGCTGCTGTTGTTGTTTGCTTGTTTTTGCTCTTTACAAGTCAAGAAACAATTTTATTTTATCTTTATATTGATAAATAGTGTAGTTACAAAATTTGATGTAGGAAATTTATTGCTGCATTGCATTCTAAATTCCAGTTTATCCAATCCTTTGTATGACTGCTGTTTATTTTGTTTTTGTTTCCAGAAGCTCTTTGTTATTTTCTTTTTGTCCCTAGAATTCTAAAATTGCATGATGCTATGTTTTGGTGCATATTCACTTCTTTGAGGTGAAATACATATTCAGTAAACTTCTCTAATTTTCATTGTATAATTCTATGATATTAGGGAAATGTATAAATTCATGTAACCACCTCTGCAATCAACAATTAGGATATTTCCATCACCTAATCCTATTACACAGTTTTGAATTTTCTAGAGTTTCGTATAAATACACAATATTTAGTATCTTGCTGCTTTAACTTAGCATACTACTTTTGAGATTCATTCATATTGCTGTTTTGTTAGTACTTTATTTCTTGCTGTTGCTGAATAGTATTCTGTTATAAGAACACACCATAATTTGCTTACATATTCACAAGTTGATGTACATTTGGGTTGTTTCTGGTTTTTTTGGTTTTTAAATAAAATTTCCATAAACATTTACAAACACATTTTTATGTGGATATATATTCCTTTTTCTCTTTGAAAAATACCTAGGAGTGGATGGATGTTTAACTTTATAAGATACTGTTAATTCTTTTTTTGAGTGTAGTTGTGTAATTTTCATCTCCACCAGTGATCCGGCACACAATGGCCTTTGAAATTTGGAAACCCACAACTTTTTGTTGTTGGGAATTTTGTTATAGCATGTCTTTGATAATTTCCTATATATTTCATGTGTGTGTGTGTGTGTGTGTGTGTGTGTGTGTGTGTGTCTATAGAATAGTATGGTATTCTGTCTTCACCAAACTCACATTATTTGGGCATCAGCCTGTCTATGCTGAGATTTTAATGTTATGAATTTTACATTAAATCAGAAATCTGTAATATTTGTTTCCACTTGGGGCCCAAAAGATGAAACCAATAAGTTCTAAATGAAAATACATGTCAAATAAAATATTTTTCTTTTCCATGAAGGAGCCATTTCTCCAAAGCACAAAAATTATATAAAATGAAAGAAAACAAAACTTACTATTTTGGTGTTTGTAATAAGATGAATATGTTAATATTGAAGCATACACAAATACATACACTCATACACTTGCAAATAATATATTTATTATATTTTATTGGATTTTCAAAATTCTAATTGTTATTCTATAATGGTTATTTGCTTTTTTGATGTTCTTTAAAGACATTTTCTTAAAACATGAATAAAATGGCTATGCTCTACTTCTTCAGAATGTATAAAAACAACTTGGTAGGAAAGCCATTTTCAAAGAAGAAATATCAAACTTCAAAAATAATTAAATAGATTAAAGCATCTTCTTAAAAGATGTGCTTATTGAGAGCTTGGGGAGTTAAAGACAGAATTTCCATTAAAATGACTGAGAAATTGTGCATGAAGTTTCCTACTTGCTTTGATGAACATTCTGTTCTTCCCACTGAATTTGAAGAAAGGGAATAATTCTATAGTTTAAAGAGTACCTGGCAATCCTGTCAACACAGACATTCTCTCGTTTTAAGTATAAAATGTTTATGAGAATTTTTGAAATTCAAGCTGAATAACAGGTATGCCTGTTTTACATTTCACTCCTATATGTCTTCTTGCTTTACTGTAAAATGTTATATGTATTTCTATTTCTTAAGTAGAATTCTGGCCAGTCTGCTATAATAAAACTTAATTCTAAGTTTTTTTCATTGAATTTAAGAAAATTCAGTACATTGAATTATCTGACTTCCTTGGTGAAAACGTCAGGTCGTAGTCTGTTCTAAGTTCTTGGTGTACTTACTCTTGGCAGAAGACTGACCAGACACACCAAAAGTGAGGCAAATGTGAAACAAAGTTTGTTAAGGAAGGACAAGATAGGTTTACAGAGCAAGAGCAAGATATGTTCACCCCAGACAACTAATGGATCCCTGTCATAACAAAAAAGGGTCTTGGTTATGGTTTGGGTTCTTGTTTTATAGTGTTTAGATTGGGCCCTCCTCATGGTTCAGAAGTTACCACGGAACCACTTGGATGGACAGTTGAGAGTTATATGGCCTTGAGTCTTATTGCGCATGCGGATCTCCCATAAACCTCTCCAAAAGCCCATGTGGAGGTTGAACTACAATGTAGATTGAAGCTAATGACATGATAATTAGTCTTAGGTTGCTCTAGGTCACCTTCCAGACCCTATTGTATCTCTGCATTCTTTTGCAGTTGGTGCACTAAATTCTGATTGGCAGCTTGGTAGGCTTCCTTCCTCCTCCTGAGCTCTGATTTCTGAATTTTTACATGTATTTTGTGGGAAGCTTGAAAGAGTAGTCTTAGTAAACATTATTCTTAAAATAAACCTTCTTGTCATTAAATATTTCTAATACCTGAGTTATTTAACGTTCCCTCTATTGAAGTCATTTGAAAACCAACTTGATTCATTCTTCTGTTGTTTGCTATAAACTCTTGACTATTTTATTTCCACTGGATAAGTACTTCCTTTTGGTACATAAAATAATATGATGATCTTGCACAGCATCCTTATCTTATTGATCTTAGAATTACAGGTATGAAGGTTTCTCAGGTACACCTTTACAAAACAGAATAAAAGGAAATCCTCTTCTGTTTTGTAGTTTGCATTATTTTCTAAGGTCACTTTGGACAAGTCTTTTCAGCTCTCATACTTCATTCTTCTCATCAAAGACAAACGAACAACAACAAAAAAATAACAAAGGCTGAAGTAATAATGGTCTCAAAAGCTAAGATTCGAATAGTGTTATCATACTATGCAACTTATATCTTTCATACAGATGAAAATCAGTGTCTGTATTTCCAGTCTGTCATTTCTTGGAAAACACCAAGTGAAATTATTACTGAGTTAATTGGCAATGTAAATTATCCTGTGTGTTTAAAAAGGAAAGAAGTAGAAAAAAATAAGTGCATTCATAGAACAAATTGCTTTTCTATGAATAAATGAAAGATTATAGTAGAAATTAATTAGAAAATGCCTGTCTAATCTATTCCAACCTTCCAATTGGCCCATTTGTGAAATATTAATATATGAGTTCTAAAATCTATGACAAGTGTTTCATTTTCTTTCTTGTCTGCTTTGATTCAATTTCTTAAATATCTCTTTAACAGATGGTTATTGAAATATGACAGAATACTTAAGAAATAATAAAGCAATAATATTTGAAGTCAAATATAATGGCTTCCCTTAGCTTATATCCACATGATCAGAAACTCAGGGAAATTTCATATTTTGAAATCATTTTTTTTAGTAGTTAAAATTTTTAAGAAAAATTTTACCTAAGAATTCTACCATTTGTAGAAACTTAGTCATTATTCTCAAAAAATGGAATTTATTAGCTCAAAGCCTCTTTTGAAATATTTGAATTAAATATTGAAATATTTAAATATATACCACAAAATACATTCTGAAAGACTATGTCTGGTAATGGGCAGCACAAAGCACACAAGTCATAATAATACACTACAAACAATTACTAAGTTTTCACTAATTAAATCAATTAAACAAACCTTTATGACGTGACTACTATTTTCCAGGCAATGTGAATAAAAAACAGAATAAAACATTAATATCCTCAAGTAATTTGTCAATCCATCAAGAATTGAATGGGTCAAAAAATATGAATTATATATCTGATAATGGTCTAGTATCTAGAATTTATAAAGAACTCTTACAGCAGAACAAAAACAAAAACAACAACAAAAAATAAATTTACAAACAGGCAAAAGACATGAAAAGACATTTTTTCAAGGAAGTTACACAAGTGGCCAAAAAGCACAATAAATGCTGTACATCATTAGTAATTAGGGAAATACCAATCAAACTCACAATGTAGTACCACTTTATACCACTAGGCTATAAATAAAAAACAAATAAAAACAAAATAACAGAAAATAAAACATAAAATAACAAGTAATGGCAAGAATGTAGGTTATTTATTGTTCATTGATGGTAGAAATTTAAAATGATACAGCTGCTATAGAAAACAGTTTGTAGGTGTTTTGTTAATGAAATAAATTTAAGATATGGAGTGAAAATATATACATTATAAATTTATATATAAATAATAACATAGCTATAAAATGTATAAAATATAGAAAGAACTAAAAGAAGAAATAGCAGGAAATTTTGACATACCTGTCTTAATAGCTGGAAAAATAAACAGAAGAAGAAGTCAGGAAAACTCTTATAGATATCAGCCAAGGTAAAGAATTTATGAAGAAGATCCCAAAGGCAATCACAGCAACAACAAAAATAAATGGGACTCGATTAAATTAAAAGGCTTCTGCACAGCCAAGGAGACAATCAATAGAGCGAATAGCTAACCTACACAATAGGAGAAAATATCTGCATGTTATACATCCAATAAAGGGCTAATAACCAGAATCTTCAAAGAACTCAAGCAAATTGGCAAGAAAACATCAAACGACCTCATTAAAAAGTGGGCAAAGACATGAGCAGAAGCTTTTCAAAAGAAGATAGACTAATGGCCAACAAACATATGAAAAAATGCTCAACAACTCTAATCATCAGGGAAATGCAAATCAACACCACAATGAGCTATCACCTAACTCCAGTGGGAATGGCTTTTATTATAAAGTCTCAAAACAACAGATGCTGGCATGGATGCGTAGAGAAAGGAACACTATACACTGTTGGTGGGACTTCAAACTACTACAGCCTCTATGGAAAATACTATGGAGATACTTCAAAGAACTGAAAGTAAACCTACCATTTGATCCCACTACTGGGTATTTATGCAAAGGGAAAAAAGACATTTTATTAAAAAGACACTTGCACTTGAATGTTTATAGCAGCACAATTCACAATTGGAAAGATGTGGAACAACTCAAGTGTCCATCAATATATGAGTGGATCAATAAAATGTGGTATATATATATATATATATATATACACACACCATGGAGTATTACTCAGCCAATAAAAAAGTGGGGAACTAATACCTTTTGTAACAACCTTGCTGGACCTAGAGACCATCCTTTTAAGTGAAATATCACTAGAATGGAAGAACAAAAATCGTATGTGCTCACTACTAAATTGAAACTTATAGATCAACACTCATGTGCACATAGGGTAGTAAAATTCCATGGAAATCAAGCAGGTGGAAGAGGGGAAGTGGGGATGGGTAGATTCACACCTAACTGTTACAATGCACACTGCATGGGTGATGGACACACTTATAACTCTGAGTCAAGCTGTACAAAAGCAAATTATGTAACCCAAACGTGTGTACCCCTGTAATATTCTGAAATTAAAAAAAGTAGCAGTAGAGAAAATCAGAGCACAGTTAAAAATTAAACTACTGGCATTGGTAGAACAAACACTGCAGACTTCATATTCTTTTCTAGTGTACACATAGAATATTTAGCATGGTTCGCCATAAACTTAGCCATAGAAAAGCTTCAACAAAATTTTAAAAAGTTAAATCATTTAGACAATTATCTGACTACAGTGAAATTAAATTAGAATACAATAAGAAAAAAAATCCCCCAAATATTTGGGAAGTAAGCAGTAACATTTGACACAACCCATGAATCAGAGGAAAAAAATATAAATTAGAAAACATTCTACTGATTGATTATAAAAATAAAACATAACAAAATGGGTAGAATGCAGATAAAGCCATTCATGAGTTAAATTTATAGCCTTAACTGTTTACATAAACAATAAAACATTGCTAAAAAATTAAAAATTCATCTTTAGAAGTTAAAAAGATGAACGAATTGCACCTAAAGGAAACAAGAGGCAGAGAATAATAGAACTAGAACAGAAATTGACAAAATTGCCAAGCAAGTCATTATCAAAAAAAGTATTAAAAAAAATGTGCAATAGAGAAAACAGATAAAGCCAAAGGTGGAATATTGAAAAATTAATTCAATCTCTAGAAATACTCATCAATAGAAAGAGAGGGAGAAAGAAGATTCAAATGACTTTAGTACGAAAAAAAGAAACATCACTGCAGCTTCTAGAGATACTAAGTGAATAATACTATCATTAATCTATTACTATACAACATGCAATGTGTATTATATATTGTTAACATATTTGTCAGGTGCTCAGCTGAGTTCTGAGAGTTAGAGCTGAGCTGTCAGGCTCAGCCAAAAATGAATGCATTAAACCTTTAGTCACTTACTGTGATGGTATAAGCAAGAGTGTAAAGCCAGAGATAGCTCCAACTTTTCCAGTTGCATTTTCCCCTACGGAAGGATGCAGGCTCCAGGGCAGAGTGGATTAGTGCAGAGGACACACTTATAACTGGCTAGGAGGGCTGATACCTTGACTGTAACTACCTCTAAGGCAATACAAAGGCAATATATGTAACCAAGATGTTTGTACTTCCATAATATTCTGAAATTTAAACAAATAATAATTGATTAATTAAAAAAAGAAGGGAGACTTTGGAATACACTGGCTGCACCAAGTCTAGTGTGGGGAGGGTAGCTTTCCCAGCTTCACCTGCCTGTCAGGTAAAGCCTTTGTAATTGCCTAAGGTCAGGCCTGAAAAATCACAC
Source organism: Indri indri (assembly GCA_004363605.1). NCBI lineage: Eukaryota > Metazoa > Chordata > Mammalia > Primates > Indriidae > Indri > Indri indri. Next base: position 1,561 of record RJWJ010004817.1, on the reverse strand, counting down.
ATAGGGTTTTAAGGAGAAGCTGAATTCCAGCAATTTACTGCCAATATATTTCAGAAGATAAAGTCACATTCCTAGAAAACACAATTTATAAAACTGACACACATAGTATATTTAAATAGCCCTGTATTTATAAAGGAAATTGAATCTATATTTTAAAATATTCTGAGAAAAAAATTTATAGGCCCTGGTTTGCTATAACCTGCAGCTTCTTCCAAATAGTTAAAGAAGAAATGAAATCATTTAGATAAAATTCTCAGAAGAACTGTAAAATAGGGAGTAATTCCTGGCTTGTTTGTCAGGTCATCATTATCTTAACAAACAGACTGGGATACCACCAGAAAAAGAGAAATATTTTAAATCAACTTCTGTCAAGAACACAGAGAAAAAAAAATCCCAAACAAAATATTAGTAAGTCAAATCAAATAATATATGAAAAGGTTAAAAATCACAACTTAATCTAGGATTTCAGAACTCATTTAACATTAAAAATTAAACCATTGCGATTTATAATATTGAAAGAATGAGGGAAGAAAATTTGATGTACTCAATAAATTCAGAAGAATACAGTCATTTTCAAAAGTTCTATGTCTATTAATTGTAGAAACAACTAATCAGAAATTAAACTTTCTTATTCAACAAGCAGAACATAGCAAATTTTGAAAAAAAAATGTTATACTTAATTTTGAAATATTGAAAGCTTTCCCCTGAGATCAGAAATGTGAAAAAGATGCTGTTTTCGCCACTTCGATTATTATTGCATTTGGAATCCAAACCGCCCATGCATAGTGCATTAAGTAGCATAGATAGATGGATGTTGGGAGGAAGAAAAAGGCTGCCATATTCACATGATGCAATTGTACCTTGACAGTAAGTCTTGAGACAGAAACAAAGTATTTTACTAAATAGAGTAATCAGTTGATTATTATGTGAGATAGACATAACAGGAGATTGAATATAGCTAATCCAGAAATGACAAGATCAAAGTACAAACAAGTTATTGCATGAAGGTGGAAGATAAATAGTTTGGAGGCATCCTTGAGAAATCTTAAGCAAATTTAAGATGACTACTATACAGAAGAATTATCAAAATCCAGTTGAATATATTGGAAAACCATAGGAACCGCAGGTAAAGAAATGTGGAATATAAAACAAATTACAGTAGAATTCAAATAGGTCCATTGCATTTCACAAAATCACAATCCAAAAGAAGTAATGAAGGTCTTCCTTATTTTAAACATCAAACGTCTAAGTTAATCATTTTCAGTACCAGTTTTTTAAATTAGTTACATGCTATCTTGCCTATTTAAAAAGTATATTATAAAAATTTCATTCCTTTCTTCATGAAATGTACAAATTATACATATCATACCTTCTACATCTCTAGAATATAGAGGTAGGCTCAACATTTGGCCATTTTTATCAAGGTATGCTGTAATTTAATGTTAGTGCGTTCATTTCTTCTATGTTTATTTAATATTAGAATCCTATGATACGTTTATCTCAATGAAGCTTGATGCCACTCTCCACAATTGTCTTCATGTTAATAATTCCGAGTGGAATG
>RJWJ010004816.1:0-72825 GCA_004363605.1 Indri indri | reverse complement strand
CAATAGTAAAAAGGAAGCCAGTGTCAACAACCACAAATATGCAATGAGCACGAACCGGGACGGGATGCAGAAAACATGCGGCACTATCGCATCTGGCAGGGAACGTGCCTGCGGGGCCCGGGCCCAGCTGCCCCTTTGTTAAAAAAGAAGATTAGCAAGTGTTCAAGGGACATAAGGGTAAAGTGGCAGCAAGTGGACATTGTCCTTGATGTAATCAGAGGGAGGGGATGGAAAGGGAATGGCTCTCTCCCGTGCGACTCAGTGGCCCTTCACACGGGGGCTTAGGTACCACCAAGGAGCTGTCTCAAACAACTGGCGGGTGGACTCAGATTTAGACCAACTGCCCCCCGCCCCCCCCCACACACAGACTCCCACGGACACACTCACTCAGCCAGGCCTTCCCTCCCGGCCTCCCCCAGCTGCAGGCCAGCTTCAGCAGAGTGCCTGCCTTGCCTGGGAGCTGGGCCCTGTCCCTGTAGTCCCTGGCAGGGACAGCGGTCCTGTTCCCCACAGGACAGAAGCACAGTGCCACTCCACCACTGCAGGGGCTGCTGGCGCATGTCCCTCTCACCCTGCACACCCCAGTGGGCTGACTCAACGTCCTAAGCAAGCCGAGCAGGGCTGGGCTCTGGGTAACCTGGAGCCCGGCCTCCCCCTTCGGGCCCTTCCCCAGCCTCAGTCCCATCAGCCCCACTCTGCATCTTCCCCCGCCAGGGCCTTTGTATCCCTCTGCCTGGTACACACCTGTACCTGCACCTACGCGTGGCTGCTTCCCTGTTGTCATTCAGGTCCCTGCTAAAGTGTCATCCTTCCCTGGGAGGCCGCCCCTTGAAGCTATAAAGTTGGCCGCACTCACACATAAAGTTGGTCTCTCTCTCACACTGGAATCTGAGCTCTGTGAGAGCAGAGCCCGTTCCCCACTTTGTCAGCACGGAGGAGACCTTCAACTAATTTCCGCAAACAGCTCAGTGATCTACGGTTGAACCTTGGGCAAGTTCATACGCGATATCCTGAGCATGCAGCTCTGAGGTCATGGCTGAGGGATGGCTACACTTCCTTCATTTATTCATGCATCATATTTGTTGAGGCCATCCCTAGGCAGGTTCCTCGCAGAAATCTCTAGAACGCAATCTGAGATCACTAAGGTTGGAGAGCAGGCAGGGTATTTCCAGTGACTCTCTTCATCCTGTAGTTCTACAAAAATGAGAAAACTCATCTTCAGGGAAAAACACCTGCCTAAAATCCCTACCCTGGTCTGCGACCAGCGACTTACTCAGCAAAGAAAGCTGTGGCATTTCTGTCATCTGTGGAAATGACAATCTCACGGCACTGCATACAGCAGGCACGTGGCTCTGGGCCCTGAGTCAGTGTTCAAGGCAACTCTATAGCCGGCAGAGGCCAGAGGCCGCAGAGCTGAGTGGGCTTGGGGGCTGGACAGACTTATCCCTGACCCTTATCATCTGGGTGTGCCAGAAAGAGCAGTCATGAGGCTCATGTGATTTTGTAAGCCCCTTGCATGATGCCAGCACATGCTGGGTGTCCAGGAAGCAGTAGCTACTGCTAAGGTTGTGACCAGTTAATTCCCTGCTCAGAGAATCTGCCAGCTGTCCTGGCAGGTCTGCCTGCATGTCACGCCTTGTGAGCTGTACACTGTGACTGATACCTCCTGTGTGCAGTGCTCAGAGGCACCCAGAGGAGCAGGTCTCCCTACCCCAAGAGCCTACTGAGAGGTGGGAGGCCACATTCGACCACGTCCACTCAGTGCCCCTGCTACGTGGAGAGCAAGGGGGCTCCATGCACCCTGCTAAGGAGTGTGGGCTTCTCCAGGAGCCTCAGGAGTCACGAGGATTCCTACGGAGCCAGAGAGCAGCCAACACCTCCGACCAGCTTCCATGTCAGAGCAAGGAAGCCTCCTCTGGTCACCTCTAATGATGCGGCCCTTGAGAGGGACCTCTCTGCCCTTTAGAATTTTCCCCTGGGACTTCAAGGCCCTAAAATCTCTCTTTGGCCATAGTGGGAAAGGAAGAAATAATCGGACCTATCCACAGGAACAACACCGTCTGAGTGTCTGCCCTGTGCCAGGCACAGGGCTGAGTCCTCACAGCACTATCTCATTGAGTCCTCCCAGTGATCCTTGAAACAGGGACTGTTGCTGTCCACACTTCACAAATGAGGAAACTGAGGCCCATCAGGTATTCAACGTCACATCCTTGGAAGTGGCTGAGCTGCCACCCTCTCAAAACACCTCACCAATGGTCCCCAACCCCAGCTCATGTTGGCTCATGTCACAATCACCAGAGAATTTTAACAGATGCCAATGCCTGGGCGCCACCCCAGACCAATATACTAGAATCTGTGGGAGTGAGCACTGACATTTGGTGGGTTTTATTTTTTGTTTTATTTTTTTAGAGATAGGGCTTGCTCTGTTGCCCAGGCTGGAATACAGTATTGCAATCATAGCTCACTGTAACCTCCAACTCCTGGGCTCAAGCAATCCTCCTGCCTCAGCCTCCCAAGTAGCTGGGATTACAGACATGCACCACTGTGTCGGACTAATTTCTCTATTTTTTTTTTAGTAGAGACGGGGTCTCGCTCTTGCTTAGGCTGGTCTCGAACTCCTGAGCTCAAGTGATCCACTCGCCTCGGCCTCCCAGAGTGCTAGGATTACAGGCGTGAGTCACCATGCCCCGCCCATTCTTGTAACTTTTCTATGACTGACATTATGTCAAATAATTAATAAAAAGTTTAAAAGAAAAAAGAACAAAGAAGCCTGTTTGGATGCTTTTCTTTAAAGCAGCTATTTTCCCTCAAGGAACTATTCATGTGGTTGCCTCTTCAGCAAGCCTAGACCCTTCCTTAGCAGTTCCAGCAAACGACCCAATGGTTCTGGAACAGACTGAGGTTTATGAAGTCCTCATCCCCCAGCCATGCTATGCTGGTGTGCCTCCAGAGCCGCAGCCCTTCCAGTCAGAGAAACTGGCAACGTCTGCCGAACGCCTACTCCTGCTGCGCACATTCTCGCGCATCACTGCTGAATGCCCGGTGCTCATACCCACACTTGGCCACAGTGAGGGCTCAGAGCAGGTGTTTGTGGAACAGAAAGATTAAAATATCTGATTGTCTTCAGGACAATAGCAAGAGTTGGGACTGAGGGGTTCTGGGGAGGAGCCCCCTGGCCTCTCTGGTGGGACAGGGACCCTCTTGCATGCATGGGCCCTGGACAAGAAACACTGGACACAGCAATGCCTGGAAGCCTCCATTCTGTGTCTTGCTGATGAGGGAATTTGTCTTGGAATGGGCAATCTGGAGAGAGAGAGCAGGGTAAACTCCCCTCCTCAGGGGCCACTTAGGACTGATCCCATCAGTGTGGTTAGGGATGGGCAGAATGACAGCTCTGCTAAACCGCACTGCAGGGGTCATTAGAAATTCCCCCTCTGGTTTGTTAGACTAACTGGCGGCAAATGAAGTGAGGTGTCTGGGCTGCCTTCCAATCTTGACCTGCTCTTGTGCATCTGGGCATAGGGTTTTCAGTCTGACTTTCCAAACCGCCACGAATGCTCACATCTTGGTTCTTGAAGGTTCTCAGATTGATGGGGTTCAAGGTTAGGATGAGTGAGAATAAGAGTGAAAACTACTGTTTAGACTTTGTTCTGTAATCGAAATGGCAAAATGTAGCATACGTTCCACCACTCTGACTTCTGTTTCTCACGGTAGACATTGCTAATCTCTCAGAGTCCTCCCTTGCACTGGGCCTGAGTGGGCAGCTCACACAGACCGGCATTACCAATCAATCTGAGCAGACACAGATTGAAAGAAATTTGCCCTCTCCGCTCTCTGTTATATAAGGAAAGGAGAGTCATCAGTTTCGAGGATGTGCTTGAGCTTGCTGACAATTCATTTTGGGTCTGCCCCAACCTGAGGCCCTGAGGGTGAGATTGAGGGGGATACTCTAAGTCGGTTTTCGAGGTTCTGTTGTACCATGCCTCGTCTTCCTAAGTACCCTCCATGTTCCCATTTCCCTAGCTTTTTCGCATCCATGACTTCATTTTAACCTCACGATGTTCCTGGAAGATCAAGGTTGTCACGCCACTCTACAGATGAGGAAACTGATCAGAGACTTCAAACAGCATGGCCAAGTTCCATAGGTGGTAGGTGATATACCAGGATTCAAACCAAGGACTGTCAGGCTCCAAAAGCTCTAGTTCCCTCTACAAGGGGCCCGTCCCAGGCTGCAATAGCTGTGTGTACCTGACAGGGCGGTCCTGCAGAAAAGCCAGAATGGGTCGGGGTGGACAGCTTGGTAACAGTGACTTTCCCTGTCAATAAAATCCTTGGCTTAAATAGACCTGGGAAACTTGACTTTCGAATCACCCTTGTCTAATCTGCTCTGGTGCCGGGCGGTAAGGAAGGAGGGCTCTGGCCCCTGGGTGGGGGCCGGGAGACAGCTGGGGGAGGGAAGTTCTGCACAGATGGTGAGGGCGGAGACCTCTCACCATGGGAGAGAATAAAGTTTCTGTCCTTGCACAGTTGGAATGAGGGCCCTGGAGCCAAGCAGCCAGGGCTGGGGAGGGGCCAGCCAATCTTTGGCACGTGAAATGCCACCCTGTGCTTATGGCAGATAATTCTTGGTGATAATTCATCCCACCAGCAGGCGCACATTGTGAAAGCCCTGTCTGTTCCTGCCTCACGGGGTCCCTGCAGGAATGTGGGGGGTCGAGAGGCTGGCCCCAGATGTAGGCAGAACTCAAGCTGGCTGGGTGGGCAGGGCAGCATCTGGGCACTGCCTGGGGCCAGAGGGAGCCTTTGTGCTCTGTGCCTTAGGAACACCCCACCCATGCAGACACCCCATGGGGAGAAATGGCTGACACGCCAGGCTCGGCCTGCTCTCCCAGCTCCTTCTTCTGGGGCAGGCAAGGCAGAGGATGCTTTCCTGGGTGCAGCCTGACATCTGACGCACCTTGTCTTTGTCTGACCTTCTGTGGAGCCTTCAGATCCGCCCTGCCATGCGTTGGGGTGCCCCCGCTGAGTAGCAGGAAGGTGAGAGGCGGGGCCTCCACCCCGAATGCATGGCACAATCTCCCGGGGAGCTTTTAAAACCCGCCAGATTTGCTGGGTGTGGTGGCTCACACCTATAATCCCAGCACTTTTGGAAGCAAGAGGATCACTTGAGGCCAGGACTTTGAGACCAGCCTGGGCAACATGGCAAGACCTCATCTCTACAAAATATTTAAAATATTAGCCGGGCCTGGTGGTGCATGCCTGTAGTCCCAGCTACTCAGGAGGCTGAATTAGGAGGATTGCTTCAACCCAGGAGTTGGAATTTGAGGCTGCAGTGACCCATGATGATGCCACTGCACTCTAGCTAGCTCGGGTAACATGGTGAAACCCTGTCTCAAAAAAAAAAAGTAATTCCTATTTAAAAGGTTTGGCTAAAGTTTCTGGAAACGAACATTCTCCTGCCCTGCTGATGGAATCATAAATAATGACAGCCGACAGTGATAAGAGTTTATTCTAGGCCAGCCCCTTTACACCGAGATTTCCCAACCTCAGCACCATTGACTGTGGGAGTGTTCTTTGTTGCGTAGGGCTGTCCTGTGCACTGTAGGATGTCTAGCAGCACCCCTGGCCTCTACCCACTACAAATTAGTGCTACCTCGCTCCAGTTGTGATAACCAAAAATGGTTCCAGACGTTGCCAAATGTCCATTGGAGGGGAAAATAGCACCTAGTTGAGAACCACTGCTTAAATGTATTAGGCAAATTTAATTCTTACAATAATCCTATGAGAAAAAAACACAATCCTATGAGATTAGTACTTTCATTATCCCCATTCTACAGATAAGGAAACTGAGGCAAAATGGGTTAAGATCCTACTGCTAACGAGCAGTAGAGAAGGGATTGAAACCTAAGCAATCTGTGCGGAGGCCACAATGTTCCATTGTAGCAGACAACCCTTCTGATCTGACCTTTCCAGAGAATAATTTGGCAGAATATTTTTTAAAAAGTAAATGTGCATACCATTTGGCCCACAATCCCATATCTAGGACTTTAAGGAAATGTATGTCCAAGGATGTTCCTCTAGTCATCACTTATGCTCACAAAAAGCTGAAAACACAGTAAACACCCTTCCAGGGGGGGCCTCATCTGCCTTCCTCGGATGCCTGAGCATTAGACCACAGAGCTTGCTCCAGACGCTGTTTTAACCATGCAATTTACTCTACAGATATTACCAAAGAGTTATGCAGATCCATACTGGCACAGAGAGATGTCCCTGACAGTTTATTGAATTTTTTAAAAAGATTTTAAAACCATATGTATACTATGGTTTTATTTCTATAAAATTGTATGTACATAGAGAGGGAAGAGTAGTATTTTAAACAAGAGGTAATTGCAGTGGTTCTTGCCCCTGTTTAGAATATTGCCTATGGGATGCTGGGTGTGAAAAGAAAGCCAGGCATAAAAGGCCACATATCATATCATTTCATTTATATGAAATGTCAGAATAGGCAAATGCATAGAGACAGAAAGACTAGTGGTTTCCAGGGGTAGGGGATGGGGAGTGACCACTAACAAGCTGGGGTTTCTTTATGGGGTGATGAAAACGTTCTGAATTAAATAGTGATGATGGCTACACAACCTAGTGAATATACTAAAAACCACTGAATTGTACAGTTTAAAAGGGTAAATTTTGGGTATGTGTATAATGTTTTAGTAAAACAAATTCTGATGGAACTTCAGGGGAAAATTGATAAATGCAAAGCAATAATTAGGAAGCCAACAGCACTACGGAGTGCAGCCCCCCAGGAATCCCTGGGAGTATTGGGGGGGGCATGTACCACAGGGCATGGGACGAGAAGCTAAAGTTCGCTGAGTATCAAAGGGTGGCTGGGCTACTTGGGGGCAGCCAGGACTGACAGGAGGCTTCCGTGTATACAGGCATGTACCCACCTCCCCAGCTATCTCTCCTGGCACGCTACCCGCTACTCTCTGCGTTGGAGCCCCAGTAGCGTTTAATGGGCTGGAGTGGAGCAAAGGATGGTTTAGGGGATGAAGCTTTAGCCCCCCTCATAGTCTTTTCCAGCCCCCACTCCCACCCCCAGCAAGCCCACATCCAAGGCAAACAGTATGCTCATCTCGCTGTGCAATCATTGCAGGACAAACCTCTCAGCCCCCACTTCTAACTAGACTGACGCCCCCAAAAAGCTATTCAAAATCATTTATACAGCAAGGGGACTTATTGTGCTTGCAAAACAAGAAGTCTTGGGAGGGCAGCCCAGGACTGTCTAGTCAAAGGCTCATGATGTCACTGAGGCCTCAGTTTCTTACTCTTTTTGCTCAGCCACCCTGCTGGCCTATTGGCCTCATCTCAGGGGTCAGGATGGCTGCAGCAATCTGGACATCGCATCCTCGCCATTGGTGTCCAGAGGCAGAAAAGGGATCGTCCTTCCCAGAAGTCCCCCTGCAGACTGTTTCTTACTCTTCTCATGAGCAGAACTGGGTCGCGTGCCCTCCCCCATCCCCTTACCAAACCACTGGCCAGGAGATGAGGACCACCAAGACTAGCTTAGACTCATCAGCAGTTATCTGTGTAAATTAGTAAATTAGCGAATGGAGGGGTACACACCAAAACAAAATCAGGTCTCTACAGTGAACTGGCAGCCAGCCATGGTGGCCACATGGCAATTCCTTCCCCACAGGCCTTGCCCTCTGCTGGGCATACTCTTTCTCCATCTTTCCAGGTTAGCACCTCCTCTTGCTTCAGATCAACTGTCGCCTCCTCCAGAAAGCCCTCTCTGTTCTTTCTTTGTCAAAGAACCAGCACCTACCTCGGAGCTCTGGCCACATTTGCAATTAAACAATTACATGTCATCATTTAATTAAGGTCTGTCCCATGGAAGCAGCCCCACCCTTTGTCCCCAGGATCCAGGCAACACCTGGCACAGAGTAGGTGCTCAATAAATAGCTACAGGCTAGGCAACTGAGCTAGTACCTCACAACAGGCAGGTGTGAGGGCTGGAGGATGATATCAGCTTTCTGTGGGTGGTGGGATTTTATTAAAGTGATACACATCAGCGTGCTCACATTTTAGGCATAGCTCAATGACTGCACAAAGGAACACACTGCGTCAGCAGCTGGGAGGTGTGATATGGAGTAATTATATTTGCCTCTGTCCTTTTCTGGCTGTTTTAAATCTTTTTCAATGATGTAATCAGTATCACTTAAAAGGGTCTATGTCACTTTTACAAAAACAAAGCCTTTTTTAAAAAAATGAAGAAAAAAATGCATTTTTAGCTATTCAGGATGTTGAAGGAACTCATGGGGTGGTAAGAATTTCTTCCTCCCCTTGTTTTGTTTTCCCTTCTACCCTCCCCTACCCCCAACAGGAACACCCTTATGGAGTTTGATTCCCTCCTTCTCCTTCCAGGGGTAGTTTTGAGTTTGTTACAAAGATCCAAAAGGCTGTGCTAGACTCAGAATTAAAATTGAGATCAAAAGGGCAAATTTCCATGAGAAAATTATACAGGTGTTTGTGTTTTACTTTCCTTTTTTTCCAAAAGCGGGAATTTGGGAGATTTGAAATATCTGGCTCTTAAAGTTTTGAAATCTATTCTCAAAGATATGCCCAGATTAGTAATTTGTATGTGATGAAGTGTTCAGTCTTTCACTTGTTCATTCACCCATTCATTCACTGGTGTCTGCCTTCGTGCCTGGCCCAGCCTGAGTATGAGAAATGTAGAAATGCTCTGGTCCCTGTCCCCAAGGAGAAGGACATAGTCACAACAATCACTTCAGACCATGACTGGCACTCTAATGAGAGCAGGGTGAGCAAGATGTAGAGAAGAGGCTGACTGTCATCCAAGGGAAGGGGGCATTTGAGGTGGGTTTTGAGAGATACATAGAAGTTTACCAGACAGAGAAGGTGTGGAAAGGCGTTCCAGGCGGAGGGAACAGCTGTGCCAAGGCACAGAGACTGAGACAGCACAGCGTTGAGTGCAATGGTCATCAGCATTGGTGTGTAGCCAGACTGCCTGGGTTTGAGTCCTGCCATACCCATCTCTTGATCCTGAGCAAGTTTTGCTTGCTTGATCCTATGATCCTGAGCAAGTTTTCACTCTCTGTGTGCCTCAGTTTCTTCATCTAGTAAGTAGAGATAATGATAGCGCCTATGCCATAGGAGTGATGAGGATTAATTGAGATAAACCAAGTAAAGAGCTTGGAACAGCCCAGGGGTGGGGAACCTTTTCATGTTGGCAGCTACATTAATTTAGCTGTAATCAAATAAGGTGAAATTCAAGAAACTTCAATTAGATATACTTTAAAATGTACACTATTTTGTAAAAATCTTACTACATACTTAATAATTTCAAAAAATGAAAACTATTTGTTAATTTTAAAGTTGACTACTTTTTTAATGATTTTGTTGTGTCTTCTTTTTATTGGAAAGCATTTGAATATTTGGTAGCAGCATGGAGGTCCGAAGTTTCAGTTGATCCTCTAGATGGTATAAGTCATATGTGACCTTAAAGGCATCTTGATTTGGGTTAGGTGAGAGAAAGTAGATTCACAGCAATAAGTGGCTGAAAAGCAAGAAAGCATTTTTCAGGCATGTTGCCGAAGGCGTGGGTACTTTACTGTATTTTTCCATGTTTCAATTAGGTCTTTCTTAGCATCAAACAATGACTTTAAAATATCATCTACTGAGAGCTCCATCAGTTCTATCTGAGCTCTTTAGTTGCCTTGGTGATATCAACTAGGTGACGCCAAAATGCTAATTTGAGTGTGATGTCATGATTCTCAAAGTCAGCGAACTTTCCACTGTACTCTCCAATTAATAGTTCTATAAGAGCTGCATATTCTTCAAATGATTCACATATATCATTGCGCTCATCAGCGACCTTTGCTAACTGGGGAAAATGTTTATTCGAAATTTCCTTTTGAAGAAGAAGAGCTCTTAGAATAGATTTTTTTGAAATGCTTGGATTTTTTTGCCACATATCATATTATAATATATAATACATATTTATGTATAAATATATATTTATATAATATATAAATATTATAATATATAGACTTAGTTTTACCTTGCAAAGAAACATTCAAGTCATTTTGATTTGACATAATATCACACAGAAATGCTGCATTGCTATAGAAATCTTCTTTCAATGTCTATGGCCATACCACCCTGAACACACCCAGTCTCGTCTGATCTCAGCAGCTAAGCAGGGTTGGGCCCGGTTAGTTAGTACTTGAAGGGGAAATCTTCTTTCAATAATTCAAATTGTTGATTCTGTTCTTCATAAAATTTAACTATCTATTCTTGCAGAGATAAAATTTTGGCTAACACCTGTCAGACAGCCAATGCACTTTAGAATGATATGGCAAATCCACACTGAATACCTCATCATTCAACTTTTAGCATGACAATACCCTGTTGCATTTGTATGAATATAGTCAACAATACTTGTAACTTGTTGCAAAGTGTCACTTAAAATAGTAGCTTCAGTGCACAGATTTTGCTGATGCAAGATACAATGAAAAAGAAATGAGAGCATCTAGATTTGTTAATATGTTTTTTTAATCTGTGAAATAAACCCTTCATGCTTTCTTGTCATGGAAGGTGCACCATCTGTACATACACTCACTAAATTTACCAAATCAGTCCAACTTCATGACATTTATCTTGAAAGTTGTTGAAAATATCTATTCTCCATGTTCTGTTTGCAAGAGTGCCCAAAGCAAGTAGCTCTTCATAGCAAACAAAATCTTCTGTTATGACCCAAATGAAGTTCAAAACCTGTGCCAAGTCAGTAGTATCAGTTGATTCATCCAAAGGGGTTGAATCACATATATTTTCCCTTTGAAGTACTGCATGAAGTTGTTCTGTTAAGTTGAAGGCTAATTCATGCTGCCAATCAGTTATGGTTCTCCTTGAAAGAGGCAGTTGTTTGTACTTTGAAACATTATTGGGGTCTAATAAGCATCCTACAACTTCAATACTGCATTCTTTCACAATTTCTACATCACTGAATGGCTTCCCATTTTTCCCAAGTATATAAGCTACTTTATAAGTTGCTTCAGTGGCATTATTACCAGGTCTTGTTGCTGCTTAAAAGAATTGTGTTTGCTTTTGCTTTTCATCTTTTAATTTCTTCAGTACAACATTTTGCACTTCTTTCTCCCTCTAATTTAAAATATCTGTGGTCCTTGTGAGTGCTATATTGCTGATGAGCACTGAATTTCTTTAATGTTGATATTGCAGTATCACAAAGCAAGCAAATCATCTTATCTTTAGCAGAAACAAGATAATATTGCAATTCCCAATTCTCATTAAAGTCTGTTTTCTTCCTTCAGCGTTTTCTTAGTCTTCTTTGACATGATGGGCTGCTAAGCAGACAGAATTAAAAAATACTGTTGAGCTGTGCAACTATTCACAAATTTCACTTCAAACAGAAACACAGTGCACTGCTGTCAAAAGATAACAGACTGGTGTACTGGACCTCCGTGAACTCCCGCCAACCAGCCTTGTGCGGTAGTGGCGCCAGTCAAGTGGGGGAAGTTAGAGCTAAACCATGAGCTTAGCAGCCGTCCATTTAGCCCTTACGGCTCACCGATGTTCTAATCGTGCTGGTCAATCTGGGAGGATTATTTCATCAAAACTTATTTTATTCTTCGGTATTTGAAATACATTCATTTTAAAAATAAAATAAAAACATAAAAGATGAACAAATATGTATTAATAAAAATAAAAGGATTCATTCTGTAAAATTTGGATTCAGTCAGAAGGCCACACTTAAGGACTTGGAAGGCCACATGCGGCCTTAAGGTTGCACGTTCCCCACCCCTGGACCAACGCCTACACAGGGTAGGTGTCTGGTAAACCGTTAGCTCCTGGTTTTGGTGGGCTGAGTTTTGGGAAGCAGGTGCTGTCATTGAGATGGGGCAGGTGTGGGGACAGGAAAGAGTGAATTCTGTCTCATGCTCACGGGAGACATCCCTAACATGAAATCTGCGGGGGTCTTGAAGGTCAGCCTTTACCTCCTCCATCTCCTGCTTTGGGGGCTGCAAGAACTCGCCCCAGGCCCTGCTGCAGCAACACCAGGCTCTGCAGGCCTGCCAGCTCCATGTACTGGTGACAGACACTGTCACATCCAGCCCCAGTGCAGCCTGTGCGGGGCACTGCCAGCTGAGCATTGCCTCAGCGTGAGAAAATGGAAGGAAGCAAGGCCCAGTTAAGGCGCAGGACCCAGGGATAGGATCAGGGGTGCCCACCCTTCCAGGAAAACAGTCCAGTCACTAGGATACAGCTCGTCACCTTGCAGCTGGCCAGGCCCAAAGTCACAGTTTCCTTGGTCACAGGAGTCATTTGGCTTGTCTTCCACTCCCGATGACACTCAATGCCCATTACCCAGGGATCGTGTCTCCTCAGGGGGCTGTGCTAAATGCTTCACGTTCAGGCTTATGAAGGAGAAACTTTGGTTACTTCCACTTTACAGATGGAGATACTGAGGCTCAGAGAGGTGAAGTGACTTGCCTGGGGACACACAGCTGGTCAAACAGGCCTGTGCTCTAACTGGTCTGATGACAGGCTTCATTCCAAGTTTTCTTTCAAAGCGGATGTGGGTGACCCGCACTTAGATTTAACAGTAACTTCTGGAAAGCATGAAGATTACATAAAGAGAGGTAATCTCTGAACATGTGCTTCTGAATTTTATGTTTAGGAAAATTTTTTTTAAGGACATTGTAAACCTCATCTGCTAAAAATATTTAAGTGTAAAAACTTGGAAGCTGCTGGAGGCAGGAAACAGTAATTACTGCAAAGCGCTTGGTTGCACAAATGCCTGCCAATTCCTGGGCCATCTGGGGAGCCCAGGCCCCACCCCAGTGCAGCCCTAGGGGAACCCCCCACCCCTTCAGGGGTCCTGGCCAAAGCCACTTCCTCGGACTCGGACTTGGAGTTCTGAGCCCGCCCGGAAACTGGCTGGCGTCCCCGCTGTGCGGTTTTACCCTGCGTGCTGGGAGCCATCCCATGGCCTTAGGCCTGGCCTTGTCTGGTTCCTTGCCTCCTACTGGAGGCTGAGGAAGAAATGGGGTCCAGATGGAGCAGGTTCTAGGTCTGAATCCCACCTCTACCTCCCAGAGGTCCACCAGGCCTGAGTGCGGGCCGTGGAGCCAGGTCCTCGGTGAGAACCCCGACTCAGCCACTTCCCAGCTCTCTGGCCTTAGGCAACTCATCGCCCTCTGACCTCTCCTCACCTCTCACTAAGGATTGGGACGGTACTGACCTCGCAGGCGTGCAGTGAGCATGAAACTACCCGATTTGTATGAAGTGCTTGCAGCAGTGTCTGGCATGGACTAAGTGCCCAGCAACGGTGGGCTGTCACTGTTACTATGCCTTTGAGCAGTGCCCCATCTCCCCTGTGACCTCGGTTTCTCCATCTGTAGCATAGGAATGATACTAGATCCTACTTCTAAGCATGATGAGTTGATGAGGTGAGATGGTGCGTGGATAGCACTTAGCACAGCACCTGGCAATTGGTGAGTGTTTAACAAATTATTAACAATTATTTTTGTATCCCAAATCCTTTCTGGGAGGCTCACACTCTGGAAAAACGGCATGAGAAGGTTAAAAGATTAAATTAGTGAGAAGAGAGGCAAAGCCGTGCCATTTAACAATTTCTAGAGCAAGGGGGACCAGCAGCCCTGAGGTGCAGTAAGAGCCCTTGTACTGGTACTAGGTGGGCACAGGGACATGGAACAGAGAAGGGCTGGCAAGCAGCTTGTTTTGATGCAGAAGCTGGAATCTGGCAGCAGGGAGTTCTGGGAGAGGAAGGGGCAGGAGGAGGTCTCTTGTGGGACTGGGGGACTGGGCTGGGGGAGGGCAGACTGCCAGGCCAAGCGTGGGGCAGGGTGTGGCAGCCTGGAATCTGAGCTGGCGGGTGGGACAGGGGCCGGTTCCAATCTGGCCATGATCTCAGACAAGTCCCTGCCCCTCTGAGCCACACTTTCTTCATCTGTCAAATGGGGCCAATAATGCATTTGATGACTCAAAGAGCACATATTATGAGAAACTGGAAGGCTGGTCAGGTGTACGGGAGACGCTGCTTACAGATCCGCCTGACTGCTCATGAAACGGAGCCCCAGGCAGGTGGCAGAGGGTACAGGACCCTGAGCCTGGCCTTTATAGGCATCTTGGCCTTCCCTCCTAGACTGCGCAGACTGCGGCAGTTGCCCTGGGTCCCAGCCTAGGTTTGGGCCGGTCCTGGTGCTGGTGTGGGTGGGGCTGCCCTCCTGGGACCCTCCTGTATGCCCTGTGGGCCCTGCCAGCTACTTCTTGCTGAGACTCGCTACAGACCCATCCTCTGCCATCCGGTGTCATAATCATCTCACCAGGTCCCAGACTCCAGGACCGGCTGTGCGGGGAGCCCTCCCAGGAGCCTGGCTCTCCTCCAGCCACAGGGGCCCTGTTAGGGACTGGCACACAGCCTGACTTCGTCCTCTGGGGGAATTCATTCCACAGACTTTTATTAATAGTTTTGCATTTACTGTGTGGCAGGCACTGAACCAAGCTCTACTTGCACAGAAAATGCACGATCCTGTGAGCTGGGCCCCACAATCCCATTCCCAGACAAGGAGACATTCAACTCCACCCACGTCACACAGTGAGGGGCCAGCCCAAACAGCCTGGCTCCAGATGCCCCTTGCTCAGGAACTGTTCTGTCTTTGATTCTGTGGAAAGAGCGCCAGTCTGGGAGTCTGCAGCCCCGGGTTCTGCCTTCCCTAGGTCTTGGATAGGGAATATTACATATACACACATACATACGTATCTCCGATTCCTTATTTTAAGGACTTGGCTCATGTGACTGTGAGGGCCAACATGTCTGAAATTTACAGGGAAGGCCAGAAGGCTGGAAACTCAGGCAAGATTTGCTGTTGCAGTTTTGAGGCAGAGTGTCTTCTCTGGGAAACCTGCTTTTGCTCCTGACGCCTTCAACTGATTGCATGAGGCCCATACACATCAAAGGGAATCTTTAATTAAAGTCAACTCTAGATGTTGACTTAACCACATGTACAAAATACCTTTCCAGCAACACCTACAGCAGTGTTTGATCAAAAGCTGGGGACTATATCCTAGCCAAGTCGATGTGTAAGACTAACCATCACACCCCCACTTCATAGCTGGGGAAACTGAGCTCCAGAGTGGTGAACAGGCAGCCCAGGTCCCACAGGTAGAAAGTTATATCCTGTCCATGGATATGCCTAAGTACGTAGCCCAGAATGTTAATGTCTTTAGGAAGTTGGGTTTGAGGTGACTTTTACTTTTTTCTTTATACCTTTCTTACTGTCTGGTATTTTTTAAATGGCACATGTATAACTTTTATAATCACAGAAAACATGAAATGATTTTCACTTTGGAAAAAATGAGAGTTCTCTTCCAAGAATATGTCAGTCTAGGTGCATAAAGTATTTAAGGAAAAAAAGACCACTTGTTTTTTTTTGTAGTTGAGTCTACATGTTACCATTAAAAAAATTCAGAAGAAAGCATAGAAAGATGATACATAGATAAAACAAATGTGACAAACTTAGATATTGGTGAACCTAGGTGGAATATAAATGGGTGTTCATTGTAGTAAGAAGTGGGTCCGACGTTGAAAACAAAAAGTTGATTGGGGGTAAAAATTTAAAATAACGCGATAGGGGAGTGGGTGTCAGTACTGAAGGGCCATACATTGATTACTAACCTAGGTGGTTAGTAATGGGAACCATTACATGGGAAAAGATTTCAGATTTTAATAGGTTAAGAGTAAAAGCTGTAATTTTTTGGGAAACCACTAAAAGTGCATAATTTCCAAACTAATAGAGGGAAAAAACTGATAATTATAGTAAGACAAGAAAGGAGAGACAAGGAAAAGTGTAAGAAGTGAGAAAAGCAGAAGGCACAAAAGAAGAAGGTAGATTTAAATACCCAAGTAGGGCACAGGTATTCTATTTTATGGAATGAAGTGTTGCCCAGATAAATAAATAATTAAATAAATAAAATACCCAAATAAATCAGCAATTATTTTAAGTGTAAATGGACCAGATAATCCAATTAAGAGAGATATCTAAAGCCGGATGATACAGAAAGGTTGCAAATAGTAGGGTGGAGAAAGATACAGCATGCAAACAACCACCAGAAGAACACTGGTACAGCTGTATCGATAGCAGACAAAATAGATTTTAAGGCCAAAATCATTACTACAAAGAGACATTTTATAATGACAAGAGGTTTGATTTGTCAGAAAAATTAGCAATTTTTAAATTATATGTACTTAATAAAGTAACTTCAAAATATATAACACAAATACTGGAATAAACACAAGGAGAAACTGACAAACCCCACAATCATGATGAGAGATTGTAACATATTTTCCTCAGTAATTAATAGAAAAGGCAGGGAAAAAAAATTGGTGAGAATATAGATTAAGAAACCTGATCTAATGGACCCATCTG
This sequence comes from Indri indri, assembly GCA_004363605.1. NCBI lineage: Eukaryota > Metazoa > Chordata > Mammalia > Primates > Indriidae > Indri > Indri indri. Next base: position 56,335 of record RJWJ010004816.1, on the reverse strand, counting down.
GAACCCCGCAGCCCACACCTGCAGAAGGCACAATCTTTGCAAGCCCAATGCAACATTTATAAAAAGCGACCACGTACTGGGCCATAAAACAGCAGATTGAAACATTCTGAGTATGGTTTGACTACATTCATTCAATCTAGAAATAAATTACAAAAAAGATAACTAGAAAATCCCCAGGCATTTGGAAATTAAGAAACACACTTCAAAGACAAAATCATGACTCGAAAAGAAGCAAAAAGCAGAGCACCTAGTCTGTGCAGTTGCTGTGCCTGGCCTGTACACTCTCTCATGACACCTAACAAGGAATGTCTGTGGTAGGTTCCATTGTCATCCCCATTCCACAGAGAGGAAAGTTGAGCCTTAGGTCAAGGGTCTTGCCCAAAGTCACCCAGCTGAAAGGCAGCCCAGAGCTGTCGGATCCTCCATTTCTAATTACCTATGAGGCTGGCTGGAACAGTGAATACCCACATTTTTCAGATGAGGAAACTGAGGCTTATGACACAAGGCCAATAAGTGGCAGGACTTGAACTGGGGTTTAAGGCCATGTCTAGATAGGTGTTAAGCCTTTGCAGAGCGGGAAACTGAGGACTTGCGTAGAAATGCACAGCTTGGGGTAGTGCAGGCCAAGATTCAGGCCTGAAAGGGAAATACGTCTGGGAGGAAATGACCAGAAATGGCTCCCACGCCCCCTGGTCAGGAAGGGAGGACAATGCCCCAGACAGACTGAAGAAGAGGACTTCTCACCCACCCCCAGCCCCAGACACAGGCCCCAGGCTAACAGGAGTCCATTATCCTGAGGTCTCAGGGTGGGGGCAGCTGAGCAAACATCAGTTCCCTGGCGCCCGACACAAAATGGCCATTGAAACATTTCGGGGGCCTGGGTGGAGGGGTGGGATTGCTGTGACAGGCCCCTGAGTAGAGCAGCGCCAACCGTCTCAACTGCTTGCTGCCTAGAGGAGCTACGTCATCAGCCTGGGATCACACAGCGGGTCAGGTCCCACCACCCGGCCACAGGGTGGAAGGCTGGGTGGCGCCCCAGTAATAGCCAGTGCAAAGTTCCAAACATGAGTGGATGAACCCAGAAACCCACAAGTTGCCAACTGAGCCCTGGGAGCCATAGCTCCAGGTGCTTCAGAGCTGCCCTAGCCCAGAGAGGCCCAGCAAGGAGCTCAAGGTCACACAGCAAGTGGAGGCTGCTGGTCTCCCCTTGCCCTACCAGGGATGCTCCTGCTTTCTGGCCTGAGCTCTGTTTCCCACCCCACCCCCACTTTCCCAACCCCCACCCACCTGCTGTCTCCTTGGTGGGCAGTGCAAGGCCGGTCAGATTTCTTAAGGGCACATGGGTGCCAGGTGTAGCCGGGACAGTGGGAGGGCAGGTGGGCAGAGGGGGCTGGTAGAAGCCAGAGGCCCCACCAGGCATCGGACACCACAGCAGCTGCTCCCCACCTGCTCTGGGCTGCCCAAGGGGGGCCAGGCACCCCATGGGGGACCAGACTCTGGGTCTGAGTCCTGGCTCTGCCAATCAACTGGCTGACGACCCTGGTTTTGAGTCTCTTCCTCTCTGGGCACTCAATGTCCCCATCTGGTGGGACTGTGACGGCCTGGTTATTATTATCAGTACTTCCTGGTGGCCCGGGAAGAAAAGGTCAGGAGGCCAGAGAACCTGAGCAGAGGTGACCAGTGGCCCACTAGACCCCTGAAGCTCAGTTCTTCCTCTCTGACAGCCAGTGCTTGCTTCTCAGAGCCCCACTCGGGCCACCCCTTTGCCGCTGCCAAATGCCCTTCTTGCCCCATACTGCTCACCCACTGCTGTGGCAGCGCAGTCCAGAAATCTTGTGAAACTGGAGTCACTCTGGCTGAAGCAGGGCCAGGGGCCAAAATTTCACCCTTGGGTCTCCTCCTCCCCCACATTTTACCTCCTTCAGGTAGGGCTGAGGCCCCTTTTTGTACCCTCGGGGTTCCATGACACCTACTTTGAGAACCATGGCTGGAATTCAGCCAGGCGAATGGAGGTGGTAAATTTCCCAATTACCCTGATTTGATCATTACACATTGTATGCATGTATCAAAATATCAAATGTACCCTATAAATATATACAACTATTATGTAACAGGATAAAAAACAGGAAAAGATTTGAAAAAAAGAAAAGAAAACCTCCTATGTTTTACAGAAATCCAGGTAGCCTGTGTGTGGGTTGGGCCTGGTCACCTGTTATTAAAGGAGAAAGACACAAGCGATTTGGTTTAATTCCTAGTGACCCACTCCCTTTTTGGAGCCCTTTGAAATCACAGACCAAACAGTCTATCCCAGACCTTGCTTAGCAATCAGCGTCAGTCTCACTAGTCCTTGATTGCTGGGCTCACCCTTTCTAGAAAAGTGGGGTGATGGCACTTTCTTTTCTGCTGGCTTCTGGCCTCTGGGTTCTGTGTGGCACCAGATTCATACCTTTTACTCTGGCTCTCCTGAAGTACGATTTGCCAGACCTAGAAACTTAGTCTTATTTCTCCTATTATATTTGTGGTACGTGTTTTTCTAAGACAGTCATTCTGTTTGGGTAGCAAATTGACCCGGACGCCAGAGGGAACCCGAGATGCTCTCCCCAGCATGGGCCTGTGGCCCTGTGCCTGCGTTCCGATCTCTTGGGTTCAGGGGCTCACACCCATGGGCCCCCTCAGGCCTCTCCCAAATTCGGTGACTCTTCCAGAGAAACAGAAATCCCTGAGGCCCTGGGCTGAGCACTGATGGAGGTCTCAAATGTGCCACCCTCCTGATGCTGGGCCCAGATTTGGGATGGAATGAGGAGGCGGGGGTGGGTGGCTGGCCGGGCAGGGCCTCTGTCACAGGCCTGTCTGGCTTATGGAGACAGAGCCCCCACCTAGCCAGAGGGGACTTGTATGCTATTTCATTTGTTTAATTTTTTTAATTCTTAAAAAGTCCTGGAAACAACAATGTTAAAGAACAGTCTGAAGACAGAGGGACAATCGCATTTGTCATTTCTTTGTGTTGGGAACATTCCAAATCTTCTCTTCTAGCTATTTTGAAATACATAATAACTGCTTGTTAACTGTAGTTGCCCCACTGTGCTATGGAACACTAGAACTTACTCCTCTCTCTCTGTATTTTGGTGCCTAATAACCAACCTCTCTTCACCCCCTTTCCCTTCCCAGCCTCTGATAACCACCAGTCTATGCTCTGTCTTCATGAGATCCACTTTTCTAGCTCCCACGAATGAGTGAGAACATGTGATTTTTGTCTTTCTGTGCCTGGCTTACTTAACATAATGACCACCAATTCCTTTCATGTTGCTGCATGCAAATGACAGGATTTCATTCTTTTTTATGGCAGAATAATATTCCATTGTGTATCTCCACCACATTTTCTTTATACATTCATCCACTGATGGACACTTAGGCTGATTCCAAATCTCAGCTATTGTGAATAGTCCTGCAGTCAACATGGGAGTGTAGCTATCTCTTTGATATACTGATTTCCTTTCTTTTGGATATATACCTGACAGTAGGATTGCTGGATCATATGGTCATTCTATATTTAGTGTTTCGAGGAAACTCATACAGTTTTTCATAATGACTGTACTAATTTACATTCCCACCAACAGTATGGGAGTGTTCTTTGTACCCTTACCAACATCTGCTATTTTCCGTCTTTTTAATAGTAGCCATTCTAACTGGGGTGAAATGACATCTCATTGTGGTTTTGATTTGCATTTCCCTGATGATTAGTGCTGTTGAGCATTTTTTCATATAGGGAGTTTTTCTTGGTATGTTTCGGGCTACAATGAAAAAAACATGGACTCATCATAGTGCTTCAAGGTTAACACAGCTAACCAACACAGAGCACTGACCATGTGCCAGATGCTACTGCAAGCACTTTACACGTATTAGCTCAATACTCAAAGCAAACCTCATGAGGCATGTATTAATCATTATTTTCATTTTAGTGATGAGGAAAGGAGGCACAGAAGAGTAAAGTAACTGGCCCGAGGTCAGAGCTGGTGGTGATGGAGCCAGATTGGAAGGCAGCTGTCTCCTGAGCCCACAGGCACAGGTGGCTTAGACTGACCTAGAGATCCCCGATTGATTAGCAGACCAGGGTGGAGGTGGAGATAGAATCCCCTTTCTTACCTGGACTGTCAGTCAAGACGTGCTGCCCTCACCAAGCCAAGGAATGGGCACCTGACCCCAGCTGGCCAATCACGAACTCTCCAAGGATTCTGAAGGGCTGGGCTTCTCCCTGGATGGGTAGTGCTGCTTCCAGTCAGTCATTCCCTGGCTTGACAGGGTTGCTGTCCTTCCCATCTGGGATGCCCCAGTCTCTTCCCACATGGTCCCTTTTGGCCATAATGTGTTCTGTTGTTTGCAACCAGAGACCCCTGCTTGAGGCTCCCATCCTCCCCACCCAGGTATCTCCTAAGGGAGAGTGCTCTCCTCTCACCCTAGGGATTGTCCATGATCCTGATGGGTGTGGATGGGTGCAAAAAAAGCGAGTCACTGGAGGTTTCTAGTGATGGGTCACAGGGCTCTGTCCTTTCCCCTGTCCTGTTGATCATCATTTCCCCAATTTGAATTTAGAACACAGAAGGCCTGCTCATAAAATTTGCAGCTGTCATAGTGGCAGAATTAATGCTTTGTACAACAGAAGTGGGACTCACACAACGCTTTCAAGACTAGACTGCTGGATGGGAGCCAAGAAGATGACATTTAACCAGCATAGTACAAGGTCTTGCGTGTGTCTCCGAAGAATCCATTGTGCAAGTATGAGGGGAGGGAGAGTTGGTTGGACAGCAGCTCGTGGGAGAAAGCTCTCATGCATTTGCTGTGAATAATGTGGCTGTTGGTAACACAAATGCCTCCAGTAATGCAGGCTGCATTACTAGAGATTAAGTGTCTAGAAAACTGGAGACAACAGTACCTTTCAACTTGGCAGTTGTCAGTCCAGACAGGGAGCATATTTCCAGTTCTGGGCACTCTACTCTTTAGGAGGGAAAATGACAAATCACAGCGTATTTCAATAAGGGTGGCCCAGGTTATGGGGAAACCATAGCAACTTGATGCCATTGATTACAGCTCAGGGAACCCTTGGGGACCCAGGAGAGTCCCAGAGAAGAGGCCCCAAAGACACAGTATTAGGGATCAACTTTTGGAAATTACAGAAACGTTTTAGTCAAGGCCCTGTGGGTGGCAAGTAACCGAAACCTACCGGAGCTCACTCAGCAAAAAGAGGAATTTACTCTAAGGGAACAGGTACCTGTTAGGACCTGGAGGGCAGGAGGGACAGCCTCAGGGATTGGAGCTGGGGATCTGGGAAGGGGCAGGAACTGGGGCAGGCTGAATCTCCAACTCTTTTTCCTCTCTGCTCCCTCTCTTGCCACAAAAGAACTTTCTCTGCTTCTCAGGGCACAGGACAGAAAACACTGGCCAGCCCTAGAAATCCTAGAAATCCTGGCATAGCCCCTCCCCAGACAACCTGGGCTGAAGGAGGAGAGAACGTGACAGTCTCCCTGAGGAGAAGGAAGCAACAGTCAACTGGTGGAAAATGCCCGCCAAGAACCTTCTTGGGGAAGACTGGAACCTGTGTTCCCCAATCCCACGGCAGGGCCTGAGCCAGTGAAATACTTCTGTTGCCACCATCACTGTGACCTACTCATGTGTCCACACCCTACAGGTGCAGCCCCTGCCCAAGCCCCTGCTGGGCATGAAGCCAGACAGCCCCTGGTCACCAGGGCCCCTGGGCTGTGGGTACCTGGGGGAGCCTGGCAAAGGGCATTTGAACTTTGTGTCTGGGTTTTAAGCTAAAGGGACAAAGGTAGACATCACAGCCTCTCCCCACCTTCTCTGAGCAGTTACTGAAAATGAGTTACCCTCGACAGGCATCATCTCACCGACCCCTCACAAGGCAACCCCCGTCAGTGCTCCCATTTTACAGCTGAGGAAGCTGAGGCACTGAGTGATCAGGTGGCTTGCCCAAGGTTGCGAAGCTGGTAGTTGGCAGGGCCTGGGTTTAACCCCATCCTGTGGCTCTAACACCCCATTCTCTGGGGCAGGAGCTCAGACTTAGTTTGGGGGTGCAAGGAGGGCAAGGGAAGGTTGTGACCTCGGAGCTAGACGTGAAGGCCAAGTCAGTCAAGAGGATGGGGAAGACCATGCGGCAGACAGTCCACAGGAAACTGCACGGGCTGGGGGCAGTGGAGGTGGAGGGATGGAGAAAGGGCAGTGGGGAGCAAGGGGAGCAAGGTGGGCTGGGCAGGGCCAGGATGAGGTGGGAGAGGGGTATAGCACTGTGGCCCAAGAGCCCCTGGCATTCTTGGCTGGCAGTTCCAACTCCAGACCACTGAGCCAGGCAGACAGCTTAGCCCCAGCACCCCCCTGAGTGGTTAGGTCTACCCAGGCCTGGTAGACAAGGTCTACCCAGAGGGCTCTGGGAGTGATGGGCTGGGCTGGAGAAGGTGGTTCTGGGCCCTCTGGGTAGAGCAGGGGCCACCAGGTGGCTGGAGAATGGGCCATAGCCAGGGGATCGGTGGTGGGTAGGGCCTGAGCAGGAGGGGCAGAGGGCCAGGGGAGCCGTGACCCAGGTCTGGGTGTGGGGACAGCCTTATAGGCCCAGCTCAGACAGGTCCCCGAGGAGCCAACTCAGTGACCTGGGCCCTCTGGGAGCCGGGATGGGGTGGGACTGCCTCAAAGCTGCCATTGTCGCCCCCTCTCCCGCCTGACTGACTGGGGCTTAAAATAGAGCAGGAGCACAGTGCATCTCGTGAGAAGAGTTTCTGGCAAAGGGGTCTGGGGGGAGGGGTGTGAGTCACCGCTGGGAACCCTTGAGTTTGAACCTCCCAAATCCAGGCTGCCCCACCCCTGCCCCAGGGAGCCTGGAATCCACTTGGGGGAGTCTCTGTTCCACCCCAGTCCTGCTGTGGGGGAGGGGAGACTGGGTCCTGGCCCCAGCTCTGCCATGGAGGCCCTGGGTATTGGGCCAAGCCCTGCCCCTTTGGGACCTCAGTTTCCCAGATGTACCAGGAGTGGGGCCTCGACATCATCTGTGAGGCCCCTACAATTCACAGCAGGTGGCCCTAATATAGACACCAAATTCATACAGATAAGGGATGAAATCCCAGTCACACTCCTACCGCTGACTGACCTTGGGCAAGTCCCCTCAGCTCTCAGGGCCTCAGTTTCCTCATCTGTAAGATGCGCAATGAAACCAAGTCCTGTGCTTTCTGTGTTTCTCATTGAGCTATCCAATAAAGATCTTGAGAGCTCCTGGGGCCACCCTCCATGGCTTCCACCCCAGCCTCAGTTGGCACATTTTGTGCTGCTGGGAATATTAACAACAGTTAAAACCCCACTTTTAATGTCGTGTGCTTTACACACACAACCTCTGGCTCCCAAAGCCTGGAGGGCAGAGGTGGCTGTCGCCCAGCCCTCTCCTGGGACATCGTAAGTCTCAGCTTGGCCACTCCTGACAGAAGGGGTCTTGGCCCTGCAGCGGGCCCTCTTGGGCATCTACCCTAGCCAGGCCCTGTGCTTGGCTCAGCCCTGGAGTCCTGTGGGCAGGCTGGTCTTCCCTCCGTGTAGGTGGGGAAATAGGTTCGTCGTCACCCTGTCTCACAGGGGCCTGCGGACCCTTTGCAGACCGCCCGGCGCAGGCACAGGCCTGGTGCGCCCCCTAGTGGCTGCCCTTCGCACCGTCTTGCCCCGCCGCCGGAGCTGCCGGAGGGTGACCAGCAGTGGCTGGCGCGGGAAGTCCCTTTTCTGAGCCCTCTGCAGTGCCGCTCGCTGCGGTTCCACCTCCCCGTAGCTGAGAGGTGTCTTGCCCGGGCTGTCCCTCCTTGCGGCTTCCCAGGGACCCCACCGCGGCTACGCGCCCCGCCCCGATTACCATGGAGACCGCTAGTACACAGTTTTCCTTTCCCCTCCGCCCTGTCCTAAGGGGGACCCCGCAGCGGACCGGCGGACCAGCGGCCGGGACAAGCTGGGCGGCTGGGCGTCCCATGAACAGCGGGGCCCCAGAGACCCTGGCCGTGGGGAGAGTGAAATTCTTCGGCCAGCACCGCGGGGAGGTGAGGCCCAGCAGTGCCCCAACTCTGGGCTCCTGGGTCTGTGTAGTGGGGTTCCAGAGTGCTCCCTGGGCTTCACTCAGGACCTTGAGTCTAGAATGGACTTTAACCAAAGAAGGCTCAAAGTAGGGTCTAGACTCCGGCTCTGGGTTCTAAGCTCTGGTTCTAAAAAAGGCTCCAGAATCTGGACTCTGGCTCAGAGGGCTATAGCTCCTGGATGACTCCAGAGCTTTTGGGCTCTGGCTTTAAAGTGAGCTCAGGGCTTACAGATTTTGAACTCTGAGTTCTCAGCTCCAGCTCTAGAATGGGTTCCTGGCTCTGGAGTTCCAGGCTCTGGCTCCGGAGAAGGTTCCAGCCTGTGGTTTCAGGCTCAGGTTTTACAGGGCTCCAGAGAGGGTTCAGTGGGTCCTGGGCTTTGGCTGTGGAGTGAGGCCTGAAGTCCAAGCTCCAACGCTAGGCTCTTGAGGCAGTGTTCAGGGCTGGCCCAGGAGTCTGGGTCAGGGATGAGTTGAGAGGTGTTTCTTGCCCCAGAACAGGACCACTTTTGTGCTCTGCTTCCAGGTTAACTCCTCCGCCTTCTCCCTCAATGGCCAGACGCTGCTTACAGCCTCAGAGGATGGCTGTGTGTACAGCAGGGAGACCCAGAGCGGGCAGCTGCTGTGGAGGTTGGGTGGCCACACAGGTAGGATCGGCAGCCTGGCTGTGGAGACAGATGCCCACGGGTCTGTCTGGCATTTTGCAGAGCCTGCCACAACGGCCAATGATGGGCTGGGCTTGGGTGCAGGACAGCCAGGGTAGGCCTAGGGCAGGAGGGCAAGGGCACAGGACATGGTACCTGGCGGCTGAGGCTTTGACTCTGAGAGACCTGGACTCTGATTCTACTTTTTTCTTTTAAATTGTAGTAAAACATAACACATAATATTTAGTTTTAACCCTTTAAGTGTACAGTACAGTAGTGTTAAGTACCTTCACGCTATTGTGCACGCTATCTTGCAAAACTGAACCTCTGTCCTCAATAAATAACTCATTGCCCCTTCCCCACGCACCAACAACCACTCTTCTACCTTTTGTCTCTATGAATTTGACTTCTTCACATATCATATGTAAGTGGAATCACACAGTATTTGTCTCTTAGCGACCAGCTTATTTCAGTTTGCATAATGTCCTCAAGGTTCAAGCCATGATGTAGCTAGCACTTTTTAAATTAAAAAAAAATTTTTTAGGGATGGGGCTTGCTATGTTGCCCAGGCTGGTCTTGAACTCCAGGCCTCAAGGGATCCTGCATTGCTGGTATTACAGGCACAAGCCACTGTGCCCAGCTCCTACCACTTTTTTGACTGTGATCTTAGTCAAGTCCTGCCCCCTCTGAGCCATTTCTTCTACTAGAGAATGGAGATAATAGTTGCTACCCTATAGGATGAGATAATCCAAGTGAAGCACCTAGCCCCCAGTAAGGACCCAGTAGGTGTAACTATTACAATTATTACTGAGGGGACAAGAAAAAAAAATCTGGCAATTACGGGGCAGACTGATTAATGCTATTCATAGTGAAAGTGCAGGGGCCGGGAGCTCAAAGGAGGCAACCAACCAGGCTGGGTTGTTGGGAGTTTCTGGGAGGTGCCTGCGTTTGATTTGGGTATTGATGATTTTCCAGACAGGCAAATTGGGATTGAGTGTTCCCAGCTGGGAGCCCAGCCCCAGCCAAGGCATGGGAACCCAGGCATTTGCAGGTGGCTGGAGTTTGGGTGAGGAGGTGGGTGATGAGGCTGGAGAAATTAGCAGGAGCAGCCTGCGAAGGGCCAGGGTGGAGGGCAGCGCCCCATCCCCTGACCACGGCCACCTGCCCCAGGCCCTGTGAAGTTCTGCCGCTTCTCCCCGGATGGCCACCTCTTTGCCACCACCTCCTGCGACTGCACCATCTGCCTGTGGGACGTAGTGGGAGCCAAGTGTCTGCGGGTCCTGAAGGGTGAGTGGGCCAGGAGGGACCTGGAGCTGAGCAGCCAGGCCTAAGCTCCTTTTCCAACCTTATTGTGTCCTATGTCACCTTCCCCCCTTCCTCAAACCCAGGCTGGTCCCTGCAGGTCACCAACGGAGTGTGGAGACAGTCAGCTTCAGCCCTGACTCAAGGCAGCTGGCTTCAGGTGGCTGGGACAAGCGTGTGATGCTCTGGGAGGCGCAGGTACATGGAGTGGCTGGAGCCTGGCCAAGTCTGGAATCTGGAGGATCCCCACAGCCCATGCACACACCAGGCATCCAAGAAACTCCACATCTGGCTGCAGCCACTTCTCCAGGCCTCCCTACACACAGCCTCCTGCCTCAGGCTCGCACACTAGGTCCCCCTGCCTGGACTGCCCTTCCTCACCTTCTGTCAAGGCCCAGATGGCCTCCCCACATGCCATGTTGTCGCATGACCCAGGTAGCCTAGGAGGGAGCGCCTGGGTCTGACACCTCTGAGTGGCTGCCCTCTGCCACCTCCTGAAGCTCAGGGCTCCATCCTCTAGTCCGGCCAGATGCTGCGCCTCTTAGCTGGGCACCATGACTCCATCCAGAGCAGTGACTTCTCACCCAGCAGGGACTGCCTGGTGAGCCTCACCTCTGTGCCGCCCCCACTCTCCCCCTTAGAGCTGAGCAGCGGGAAGGGGATGGGCTCCTGAGTCCAATCTAGGAACCAAGAGGGTGGTCACTGCCTACAGGCCACCGGCTCCTGGGACTCCACTATATGCATCTGGGATCTGCGGGCGGGTACCCCAGCAGTCTTCTACGAAGAACTAGAGGGCCACAGTGGCAACATCAGCTGCCTGTGCTACTCAGTATCAGGCCTCCTGGCAAGCTGGGCTGGTCCCTTTCTGGCTGCAAGACCTGTAGAAAGGGCCACAGGTCATTTGGGGGCCCAGTGAGCTTGCAGGCCCCGTACCCAGGGGATCAGAGCTGTCTGTTGTTTAGGCATCTGGCTCCTGGGACAAGACCATCCACATCTGGAAGCCCATGACCAGCAGCCTCCTTGTCCAACTCAAAGGCCACGTCACCTGGGTGAAGAGCATAGCCTTCTCCCCAGACGAGCAGCGGCTGGCCAGTGGTGGCTACTCCCACATGGTAAGCCCACCCGCCAGAGCCCTTAGCACTCCATTTCCAGAAATGCCCACATCCTCACCTGCCTAACAAAGAGGCAGAGGCAAGCCTCAGGTGCTGCCCTGTGACCCAAATAGCCTCAGGCAAGAGGAAACTCCTGTAATGAAATTTGTGCCACACCCCAAGTGGAGCATTTCAAACAAACAAAAACCCAGACCAAGATGCCAGACTGGCCTGGTGAGGCCTCCTGCCTCCCTCCCCGTTTCCAGGTCAAAGTCTGGGACTGCAACACAGGAAAGTGCCTCGAGACCTTGAAGGTAAGGCTGTGGGGTAGCACCAAGGAGCTGTGGAAGTCCCTGCGCCCCCTGCTGGGGAAAGGCACGACCTGCAACCAGAGCCCCATCCTTTGCTTTTGGCAGGGAGTCCTGGATGTGGCCCACGCCTGTGCCTTCACCCCAGACGGGAGACTCTTAGTGTCTGGAGCTGCTGATTAGACCAGATGTCAAGCACCCTGCATGAAAAAATCACCGAGGGCTCCTCAAATGTGTTACCACCACGAACAGCCCTAACCTACCAGGGCTACAGAGGCGCAACCATAAGTGTCCAACAGGTCCCTGTGGCCAAGGCTGTCAAAGCCCCAGACCAGAGCAGCCAACAGCTGGGGCAGGAAGCTTGCTGGAAACCATCTGATACCTGGTAGCCATAACCAGGGTCCTGCCAGCCTCAGCTCCCAATCCCCTCTCCAGCCCGGTCAGTGGAAATACCAAGCAATGTCAGCCAGTTTTGTGTTTTTATTGATGCCGAGAGACTCAGGCCTCAGGCCTTAACCGCATACTTCCGCAGTGGGTACAGCCGTTCCTTCCGCTGCTGCTTCTTGGTCTTCAGGTTCTCCTCGTGCTTGTTCAGCCGGCGGCGCATGGCGCGTGTTTTCTTAGGCCGCAGATCCAGGGGCTTGTACTTCTTGCCCTGGGAGGCAGGCAGCAGAGGGATGTGAGGAGCTGCTGCGGTAGCTAAAGCAGCTTGGGAGGCCAGAACTAAGGCGCTGGGAGGGGCACTGGCAAGATGCTGAGAAATGCCAGGTGAGAGGGAGCAGCTGGGATGGGAAGGCGATTTGCAGTGAGGACTTACAGGAGCTCCAGTCCCACAGTAGGGGGCTGCCAGCACAAGACCGGCAGTCGTAAGTGCTACACCTTGCTCACTAGCTCATTTAATTCCCCCAAACCCAAGGCTGGTGGGTTACTGGGCTGAGGTGCCCAAATCTCAGCAAAGTTGGGGCAGAACTGGGACAAAGTCAGTGTTCCTTCCACTTGCCTGAGTCCCAGTCATGGAGTCAAAGTTGCAACACAATCTAGTAAGAATCATGTGGCACCACCAAGTCCTGGGGGTGGTTACTGTTACCTTGGCTTTAAGTCACACCAGAGTGTGTATGGGAGTTAAAGCCCTGCTCAATTAATCTGGAGGGCTTGTCAGGTGTTGCCTGTGATAATCCTGAGCCTCAGAGAAAGATCCGGCTTGGCCAAGGTCATCCTGCCATGAGGGGCAAAGCCTGGCCCCCTTTCCTGCCTTGCTCCACTTGCCTCACTCCTGGCCAGAGCTGTCATAGAGCCATCACGCGTCTCTTTGACCTTGGCTCCCACTCCTCCCCAGTGAGGGGTCCTAGACGACAGCAGCTCACTATTCTCTTTGTTCTGGAAAGGTCCCCTAGGCCCTCTTCAGGACAAGGCTCTGTGCTGGGTGCTAGCTTAGCAACCAATTAGACCCAGTCCCTGCTCAAGGGGTGCCCAACACAATAGGGGAGACTAAACAGGTAACAAATGGCCCTTTGGTGCAGAGGGAAGAGATTCTGGGAACCAACAGCAGGGAAGAGCAGGCGCAGGGTAGACATTTGAGGAAGTAGGGAGCCTGAGGCCACACAGCCTCTGCACCAGGCCCCAGCAGGTGGGCAGAGAACCGTGGAAAAGCAGCTGCCCAGGATGGTGAGGGCAAGCTCTGGAGGAGGCTTGGAGGCAAGAAAGTCTTTGTCCCTCCACATCTGCTAGCACAGGTCAGGCCCTTGTCCTTTACATATTTGCTAACCCCCTACAACTCTGCCGTCCAATATAATAGCCACTAGCTACATGTAACTGTTTTCATCAAAAATTCAGTTCTTCAGTCACCGCAGCCACATTAAGTGCTCAACAGCTACATGGCCAGAGGTTACAATTCCATCATCACAGAAAGTTCTACTGACCAAGAGGTGCCTGGTACGGGCGGATGGGCACTCACTGGAGGGTCAAAAAGACAATTCTTCCTAGCTACCGTCTCTGCCAGTCCTCTCAAACCCTGATGAAACCTTCAGACCTACTCTTCAGGAAAATGTTCTCACACACAAATGTGCACATATTCCGGTGGGGTGGCAGCCCTCCTGCCCTGCATGCTAGCATCCCCTGGGCAGTTAGCCTAGCCACACTATGATTGCTTTTTTCAATGTGTCAAACTTTCCAGTTATTCAAACATTAATTTGGATATTGATGTGAAGCCATTTTGCAAACGTAATTAAAACCCGTAATCAGATGACTTTAATCAAGAAGATTGTTCTGGGTAATCTGGGCGGGTCCGAGCCAATCAGTTGAAAGCCTTAAAGCAGGACTGAGGCTCCCTTGGAAGAAATCCCACTTGGGGACAGCAGCTACAACCTGTGTCACCAGCTCATGCCAGGCCCCACAATCACATAACCAATTATTTGTAATAAATCAGATGTATGTGCACACACACAGTCTCCTACTCATTCTTGTTTGAACTCTGATAACACTGACGTTAAGGACAACACCAGAAAATGGCTGTCAAAATTCTAGGATGAGAGGGGCCAGATACTTGTGCAGATCTTCCAGGAGCACTCAATCTAGCCCTTGCCCAGACATGATTTGGAACCAAGGCCAATCACTCCATTGAGTGTAGATAACCCTAGGTAACAATCTCTAAGCCTCAGGGCCTTCATCTGAAAAATGAGAACATCAGGTTTCCTGGCAGTGACTGACACATAGTAGGTGCTAGAAATAGACAGTTGAAACCTTTAAACAGTTAATCCCATAAACTGCCCAAGCTCACTCAGCTGGGAAGGCTAGATTCAAACCCTAGTCTCCAGCCAGACTCCCAGCATGCCACTGACTTATCTGCAGGGTGCAGTGTCACATGCCATGCAAGATGCTAGGAAAGGGAGAACCCAGGCACGAGCTGGGAAAGCTTTGGAGAGACCAACCACTGCCAGCCCAATGCACCCCAGCAAGAAAACCTCTTTCCTATGCCCCCTGGCCAACTTGGCTTCTTGCAGCCAAATATACCCCCCAGACGCACCTTGTAGAACTTCCTGAGGTTTTCCTTCTGCGTCTGGTTAATTACAGTGAGAACACGGGCAATGGACTTGCGGACAACTCGGCTACAATACAAAACAGAGAAGTCAGTGAGATGAGGCAGATCATGAAAACACCTTCAATTCCAAGCCAAAAATTTATCCCCAAAACTATGAAGACCCAACCAACGCCAATGTGAATGAACTGACACAAAAGATCATGCAACAAGCCAAGCAACCAGGCTGACATAACAAATTGCAGGAGAGGCCACTCAGGAGGGAGAGACATTTGGGAAGCAGAAATGCTATGGGGGAGGGGGAACTGAAGCTAGGACCAGGCTTGGAAGAAGTTAATTTGTAGTCATGTTAAACGTGAGATATGTCAGGGCATGAGAGAGGGTCACCCAGTGGCTGACTGGACAACATGGTCCTCAGGATTCAGTGTGCAACTCTGCTCATGTGTTTCCCAACTCATGCAATCCTCCCACCCTACCCTCACAAGGTTATTTGGGGGTGGGGACATTCATTTTATATCAGAGGGAAAAACCTATGGAAAGCCCAGTGCCATGGCTCACGCCTGTAATCACAGCTACTCAGGAGGATCAGGTGGGAGAATCGCTTGAGGCCAGGAGTTCAAGACCAGCCTGGGCAACACAGTGAGATCCCCATTAAAGTATTTAAAAATTAGCTGGACATGGTGGCAGGTGCATGTAGTCCCAGGTACTCCAGAGGCTGACACAGGAGGATTGCTTGAGCCCTGGAGTTTGAGGCTGCAGTGAGCTATGATCACACCACTGCACCCCAGCCTGGGTGACAGAGTGAGACCCTGTCCCAAAAATCACAAAAAAACCTATGGGAGCTAAGCCAATGTAGTGATCAGACAGTATGTGGCAGAAGTGAATGTGTGTCCAAGTCAACTAACTCCTAACCCATGTTCCCTTCCCAAGTCTCCTTCATCCATGCAAGTCAAAAGTTTCACTGCAGCTCAGGTAAAGGATGAGGCACCCACCTACCAATGAGGAAAAGTGAAGAAAAAAGTCAACAAAGTGCTGGTGGGGAGATGGAAAGAAGGGGTCCAGGTAGGCTTTGAAGCAGCATTAGAAGGGGTTTACAGGGACACCCAGTTCTTTCTCCAGCTAGAAAAACCGAGCAAGGGCACTCCAGAAGAAGGATCGCCGGGTCAAAGGCAGGTAAGAGGCTAAGCACACAGTGGGTTGTCCACGTGACCCAAGGATGTACTGAGTGTGCACCTAAACGGAAAACTCCTTAAGCCAACTTCGAAAATCCAGAGCTCCCACCCCCAGAGGCCTGTGATCCGGCCGCCCGTCTCTTACATCTTGGAGAGTTTGGACGCCGCGCCGCCTGTCACTTTGGCGACACGAAGTTGGGACAGCTCCACTTTCAGGTCGTCCAGCTGTTTCAGCAACTCCTCCTTCTTCTTGCCGCGAAGGTCCCGAGCCTTAATCTTGGCCTGTGTGCGAGGAAGGGTCTGGGTTAGCCAGCGTGCGGGGCCGGCTCCCCTCCACCCGCGCCGTGGCCAGCCCCGGAAGGCGTGCGCCTCGCCCCCGGCGGCCCTGCACCGCCCGCGCCCCTAGGCAGGGTAACCGAGGCCCGCGGGCGCGCCCTCGCCCAGGCCGGCTACCAGGTAGAGCCGCTACCCCGACTCTGCAGATGCGAAGACGCAGGTCCCGGCCTCGCGCGTCTCCCTTGGCCCAAGCCCCGAAGAGAAGGCGGAAGGCGGGTTGTGGCGGCCCTGGGCCATTCTGCGCGGCGCCTCACGGTCCGGCTGACAGATGGACCCCGGGGCTCAGCCTGTGCCCCTGGCTCCAGCCCCCGCACCCCACAGCGCATGGATGGCGTCCGATTCCCTCACTCTCACCATTGCTACACAAGACGCCGCCGCCGCCGCCGCCGCCGCCTGCTCTGAGGGAAAGAGGAAGAGGCGGAGCTGACCTCTGTAACTACTGCCGGGTGGCGGCGGGCGCGGCCAATGGCGCCGCAGTTGGGGAGAGGTCCGCCCCGCCTCCCCCGAGGGGCGCCGTGGTACGGCCTGTCCCGCCCCGCCCCGCCCCGTGGTGCCCGCGTTTTCCCAGACGCGCTGAGCTGCTTAGGTCGGCATTACACCCGGAGCCGCTCTGTTGGGGAAACCAAGGTCCAGGGTGGGTGGCAGCTTACCAGGATGGCACAGTAAAGCCTCGAATTCGTCCATTCAGTCATTTATTCGTTCACTCATTTATTCGGGAAAGCTTGCAGATCTTCCGATCTGCGCGGTGCTGTGAGCTAGACGTAGGTGGTCCGGGGGTGCTGAGCCGATGAGGGGGTGAGGGTTTTCAAAGATGAATTAACGCTGCCCTGCCTTGAGGAATTTAAAGCGAGGTGGGCGGGAGCGGGAGGGGCCAGGTCAGACAGTTATAACCCAAATCCATAAAGGTTCTGGTGGAGGCAGCATGTGAGAAGAGCATTCACAGACTTTTAAAATTATTTTATTTTGAGACAGAGTCTCACTTTGTCGCCTGGGCTACAGTGCAGTGGCGTTATCATAGCTCACTGCAGTCTAAAACTCCTGGGCTCAGGCGATCCTCCCGCCTTGGCCTCCCAAAGTGCTAGGATTACAGGCATTAGCCATGGCACCCAGCCCATAACCTTTTTTAAAAGTGAATCAGAACGGGTTTCAAATTCTTGTTGTTGCCAGGTACCAGTTGAGATTTTTGGTAAATATCTTCTCCTCTCTTAAGTCTCAGTTTTCTCACCTATGAGAGGGGGCATTTATGAGGGTTAGAGAAGATACATGTAACTCATTTAGCATAAGACCTGATGCATACATTATAATTGCTCAAGTATTCGGTATTAATATTCCCAGTGGAACAAACACTTGAGTCGGGCCCTGAAAGTTAAATAGGAATTCACAAAGCAGGGAAGGTGTTTAGGCTTTTTGAATGGGCAGTTCCATTGTTGCCCCAACTAGCATACATTAATCTTAATTGGCACTCCAATGTCACTCCATTGCATTAGCGAAGACATACAACCTCTTAGAGATCTGGTTAATTCCAAGTTGTCCTCTTGTTGCTGTCAGGTTTCACCTCCTCCAGGGAACGTCCTTCCATCCCCTTATAGTAGCAATCTCCCCTTGTGTTCCGAGCCCTCTGTACAATCCTCTCTTTAGCCCCAGTCATACTGAGTTAAAATTATATATTCATGTGTCTATTTCCACAGCCAATCTGGAAGTTCCCTGGGAACAAAACCATGGCTGACACCTGATTTGGTTTTTCTAGTCTCAGTACATGAATGCTTGTTGGATGAATTAATTAATGAGCCTTGCTCCAGACCACGGTGAGACAGGCTTCCAGGAGACAAGGGGATATGGGAAAAAGTAAAGAAGAGGGCAATCTTGGCATGTCACTCATAAATGAAGGTCTAATGGTACATGGAGGCTTTGCTGTCATAGTTCCCAAATGCTTATACTTCTATCAGAATTAATGACTGTGTACATCTTTTTTGAACTTGAAGCCATCTGTGACTCCTGTTTTTCTTATATGCCACATCTAATCCACCAGCAAATCCTGTGGGCTCTACCTTCAAAATTTACCCAACCTGGCCAGGCGCGGTGGCTCACACCTGTAATCCTAGCACTCTGGGAGGCCGAGGCAGGAGGATCATTTAAGCTCAGGAGTTCGAAACCAGCCTGAGCAAGAGCGAGACCCGGTCTCTACTAAAAACAGAAAGAAATTAATCGGACAACTAAAAAAAATATATAGAAAAAAAAATTAGCCAGGCATGGTGGCGTATCCCTGTAGTCCCAGCTGCTTGGGAGGCTGAGGCAGGAGGATTGCTTGAGCCCAGGAGTTTGAGATTGCTGTGAGCGAGTCTGATGCCACGGCACTCTAGCCCAGGCAAGAGTGAGATTCTGTCTCAAAAAAAACAAAACAAAACAAAAAAAATACCCAGCTTGTTCCCATCATCCTTATTGGCACCTGCCTGGCTTGAGCTACCATTGCCTGTCTCTTGGATAGTTGGTGTCACCTTCTAAATCACCTACTTTGGCTCTCATTCCTGGATGTGTTCTCAATACAGCTGCTAGAGGGCCCCCTTTTCAAACTTAAGTCAAGCCAGATCATGTCACTTCTCTGATTTCCAGGGCTGTCCCATCTGAGTTAAGACTGAATCCATTCCTCAGCCTACAGAGTCCTACGCCATTCCCCAAACTTTCATCTCATCTCTTCTTTCTTCTATTCCACTATGACCTTGCTGTTTCTCGAATATGTCAAGCCCAGCCCACCTCTGAGCCTTTGCTTGGCTCCTGCCTTCATTTTCTTCAGGTCCCTGGTCAGTGTTACCTCCTATGGGACACCTCCTTTGACTGCTTTATCTAAGGTACCTCTAAGCACTGCGTGATTGATTTTTCTTTCTTTCAGCACTCAGTCATCCCTGACATAGTATAAAGTGGATTTTTAAATTGTCTCCCTTACTGAAATGGAAACACATGACCATGAGCTGGGACATTATTACATCCACCAGCTTATTAGGGGGCCGTTTCCTTCCTTGTAAAATGGGCATTTCTGGTTTAAAGTTCCTTCTGACCAGGATGTTCTGGGGATACAGATTTCTGTGTTCTTGTGGCCTGCCTGGCTCACAGATATTTCTTCCCAGATATGGAGCTGAAATGTAGGTGGGCTTTGCCTGTTTCCAGGACCCCTCAGACTTCTATTCAGCATCTGTTTCACAGTATGGGAGTCTGCATCTTTAGCCCCAAGATTAGGTTGCATCATAGTCTGGTGATATTTTCTTTGATGTGTAGACAGTTCAATGAGTATTCAAAGCAATAAAAATGAGACACATTTCAAATACTGACTTTTATTGAAGACCCATTTTACCCTAAGGCTAAGGCCAATTAACAGAATCCCTCAGGCAACAATCCAGGCACATAATCCTGGCACCCCAGAGTCATCCTTGACTGCCCTAACACCCTCTCCCTCCATCTCGGATTTTGAGAATTCTGTTTCCCACCAAGAAATGCCTCTCCAGCCAGGCCTGACTTCTCAGCCCCCAGTACCTCGCCCTTCCTGCGAGTATAGTGGCCACAAAGTCATCTCCCTCTCCTGGACCCCCATCCGCCAGACCAAGGTGACTGCCACACACGCGGGACCGTCGCACCTTCAAGTCAAAACGTCTTCAGCGTCTTGTCAGCCCCGTCTCCCACTTCTTTAACAATAGCGTCACTTCTGTGTACAAGGCAGAGGCAACCTCCTCTGGCTCAGTGTGATGGCATTCAAGGCCCCAAGACATAGCATCTCCCCGTCACTTCTCGGGGCATGAGCTCCTACTCATCCCTAACGCACCAGCTCGAAGGTTTCTGCTCCAAGAAGCCTGTCTACCACTTGAGAAGCAGAGCCGGGCACCTTCTCCTGGGGGCCCGGTGCTCCCAAGTCTGGACAGTGGTCACCCCTTGAGTCCGGGCCTGTGCCCGCGCCAGCCGCTCCCGGGGATCCTCAGAGGAAGGGAAGAAGCCGGAGAACGAGCGCAGTTATGGCGTATACGACGCTGGGCTTGCGCGGGCACGCGGCGCTCGCTCCCATGAAGGAAAGTTGAGGCTCCACAAAGGTAAGAGTACGTCGTGTACCGTAGGGGAAACCATCATGCCAGCTCTCAGGGGCGCCCTCCCACTGGACCCGCCCTGTCCAACGAAACTTCCGGTTCCGGCGTGGCCCGGAAGTGGGCGGGCAGCGGCTGCGCGCGGAGGAGGTGGAGGAGGTGCCGGCGGCCGCTTCCCGCCCCCGAGCCAGAGCCGGTGCCGAGCGGAGGGAAGCCGAGGTCGGGCCCAGAGCGGAGCCGGCTGAGTGGGCGCCGAGCTCCCGCCATGGCCCGGAACACGCTGTCCTCGCGCTTCCGCCGGGTGGACATCGACGAGTTTGACGAGAACAAATTCGTGGACGAGCAGGAGGAGGCGGCTGCGGCGGCGGGAGAGCCAGGCCCGGACCCTAGCGAAGTGGACGGGCTCCTGCGACAATATCCTTTCCGGTAGCGGCGGCACGGCCTCCGCGCTCTTTTCGGCCCGGGCTCCCCTTTGGCCTAGACTTCCCACTTTCCCCATCCCCGGCTTGGGCCCCTCGGGCCCGGCCTCCCTACTGCCCTCTCCCCCGGCCCCTTCAGGTCAACCTCCCACCTCCCTTCCGATCCAGCTCCCCTCGAGCCATGTTCCCCTCGGCCGTGGTCTCCACAGTTCCCCCATCCCGGCGCCTTCCTCCTCAGCAGTGCAGCCCCACGCGGCCCCTGGACCCTGGTGGTCGGGCTCCCTCGGCGGCCCCAGGAGCACGCCAGATGTGGCTCGGGCCCCGCAGGTCCCTCACCCTTCTGCGCGGCTCTCCTCTCCCGCCGCCCTCACCTTGCTGCCTCACCCTCTCAGGCTTTCCCTTCCTTCGGTGCCCATCACTCCATCCCTCTCTTGTAGGCAATAGGACCATTCACTGAGCTGGGTCAGCGGGAGGGGCCGAGGTGAGCCATCTCTTAGTAATTGAGCGGTCGGGGCAGCTCGGGGCACAGTCGTCCTGGGCCTGCCCTACTGGCCTTCTTGGGCCCGATTGCTGCACAGCATGAAAACGGTGGGTGGATGGTTGCGGGGAAGAAAGGACCAAGGGCAGAATGAAGGCTGCAGCCTCAGTTCAGCCCTGAGTCTGAGATTGTGCCCCTCCTACCCTAAGGTCAGTCTGACCCTCCAGCTTAATGCCACCCGTTCTCACCTATTCTCACTTTGCTCCGAACACCTTTGGACCTTAGTGGTCTCGGCCACGCTCAACAAGTGAGTTTTGGCTCCCCCAGTAGCCTTCTTGTGCAGGAAGTAGTGGAAAAAACTAGTAGTTTAGAGCTAAGAAAAACCACACACGGTAAAGCAAAGTGTAAAAGTAGAGCCCCCAAACTGGAAATGACTGTTCTTGTGGCCACAGAAAACAAACGCTTAGAAAAGGAAATTTAAAATAGAGGTGATTGTCACAGCCTGCTTGGTTTCTTAGTAGCTGGAGAACGGGAAACTGACTTATTCTCACAGGAAGGATTTTTCTTTATTCAAATGGTGTTACAGGAAGTGCATTCCCCTCCCCCTGTGCTTGCCAGGGCACGGTTGGAGGCTCACACTTTGTATAAATCAGGTTCTCTGTGTTTAATCAGTTGACTCAACTTGGGAAGTCAGGCCCACTGCTTTTGGGAGGAGTCCTGCCATGCTCCTCCAATGGGCCTTTAAAACAAAAACCTTCAGACTTTGTTTGAACAGGAATGTGTTTTCAAAGGTGGAGAGTCAAACTTGTATTTCCTGCCCCATCAGGATCACCTCACTTATTCTGTTAAAATGGGGTCATGGGAAGGGCCCCCAGGAGGGAAGGTTGGTTTTGTAGTGTTCAATAGTCTGGTGCAGGGCCTGGCTCATGGTAGTCAGTGCTGAAAGGGCTCCGAGGTCAAGCCTTTGCCCCAGGACCCTCATTCCACAGATGAGACCAAGGCGTGGTCAGCGGCTGCCTTGGTCTTGTTGCTGCAGGGACTTGTTGAAGGTCACGTTTTGGTATACCCCTGCCTAGTGATAGGTTTCTTGAGGTCACTTAGAAGCCTGGGCTTACCACATCCAGCGGCTGGTAGTTTCTCCACTAATGGTAGGTGTCAGAAACTTTTTTTTTTTTTGAGACAGTCTTGCTCTGTGGCCCCGGGTTGAGTGCAATGGTGTCACCATAGCTCGCAGCAACCTCAGACTCCCGAGTTCAAGCCATCATCCTGCTTCAGCCTCTCAAGTAGCTGGGACTACAGGCACACACCACCATGCCAAGCTAAGTTTTTCTATTTTTAGTAGAGATGGGGTCTCGCTCTTGTTCAGGCTGGTCTTGAACTCCCGGACCTCAAGTGATCCTCCCACCTTGGCCTCCCAGAGTGGTAGGATTACAGGTATGAGCCACCGTGCCCAGCCTACTTTTTCTATTTTTAGTAGAGACAGGGTCTCGCTCTTGCTCAGGCTGGTCTTGAACTCCTGAGCTCAAGCAATCCTCCCGCCTCAGCTTCCCAGAGTGATAGGATTATAAGTGTGAGCCACTGCTCCTAGCCTGTGTCAGAAACTTTGTTACCATGGAGAGTGTGCCTCTTGGGATTGAGGTTAGCAGATGAGAACTGAAATCCTGGCAAATGTGGGGCCCAGTAGGGAGGAAACTAATATTTATTGAATCCCTATCATGTGTCAAGAAATGGACTTATATTAGATCATTGAATTTCAACTATAGAACATCTATGAGTCTGAGGAGAGGGGAGCGGGAGAGGAGTTGATAGATTGGGGTGGGGGAGGGGAGGGTAGTGAGGGGGCATGTCCTGGGGCCATATAGGGAAGTGTGTCATGGTGGGAGATCACACAGATGAAGTAGAAGGAACATGGGCTGTGCATCCACACACACCCAGCTCTATCGTGCTAAAGCTTTGTGACCTTGCATAGGTCACGTACCCTCTCAACCTGGGCATCCTCCTCTGTTAAATGGAAGACAGCCATTCTGGCTTCTAGGTTCCCTGGGAGTATCATGGGACAACATCAGCATGAGAGGGCACACAGCGAGTGTACCAGACATGCAGCTTGGGTCTGTAGGTAGAGCAGCAGCAGGGGATTATAGAAAGAGGTTAGGTTTGAAAGCCAGCCAGATAGTGTAGCTTTGTGACCGTGGGCAGGTAATTTCCCTTCTCTGAGCATCAATTTCATTACCTTTAAAATTGGAATAATGATTCTTGTTGCAGAGTGTTTTTTTGGAATGAGATGACTTGTGAAAGCACCTGGCACAGGATATTGAGACCTTGTGACAATTTAAAAGTGTTAGTTCCTTTTCTTCCTCAATGAAGCAGCTTCTAGTCCTCTGGATCAGGGATCTGTCTAGGGCATTGATTTTGACTGATTTTGTACCGCCCACCCCAAGGAAATTTGGCTTTTTACCCCCATGGACTAGTTATATTATTCTTGCCCTTCCCTGTCCGTCTTCTGAATGATTCGCTTGTCACTTCTGCTAGGTTTAAGTGAAGAGAAAGCTAGCTTACATTTCCTGTTAAGTCTGTGGGACATTGCTTATTGCTTGGGGACACCAAATTAGACAAGACTTAAGAGGTAGAGGTTATCATTGGCTGGTATCAGATTGGCCTGTGTTTGGCTGAGGAAAAGGAATTCCAAAGCTGGAAGATAAAGGGGGTGGGCTTCCTCTCGAAGTGGGAGGTGGATCAGAGCCAAGCAGGGAGCTGGGGAGCCAGGGCAGGGAGTGGCTTGCCTGGTGGGGCAGACCCAGCTCACTCAACATGGAGCCCACACTGGCAAGCAGGAGACTCAGCTTTGCTCTGGAGGCCTGTTCACACGTGGGTATCACTGCCTGAACAGGAGTAGAGACCTGATTGGGCAGAAGCCTTCCTTGTTCTATTTTTGAAGCTTTTTGGCTGAAGCCAGTGTTTCACATGAGGAAATGAAAGTTGGCTGATGTAATTCAGTTGAAAATAGGTGTCACCTTTGGGGACCTAACCCAGATTGTAATTTTCTTTTGCGTGCTGGGTATTCAGAACTCAGCAAAGAATGTGATGTCAGTATTGTAACTATGGTTTGTGGAGGATGGGTGGAGATTGACGTATTTTGTTGGCAAAAGGTTCTTTTAGATTAATAAATTGCCTTCTGGAAGCAGTTGGGACCTCACTGACCTGGGTGGGTCTTGGAAGATAGTTTTAGCACATCTTAATTTCTTTAATAGTTGAACTGATAGAAAGCATTGGATGAAGAGTTAGGAAATCTCTGTTTGTACCATCATTCTTTCCTTTTTTACAGTGAGAAGATGAGAATGACCTCCAGTTCCCATACATGTTGCCGTGAGGATCCAGTAGAGCGGAGACAGTGCCCAGCACCAAGCAGGTGCAAGTGAGCCCATTCAGATTTCACTGCACATTACCTCTGCAGCACAGCTGCTTTGAGGGGCAAGGTGTAGGGGAAGCAGGAGGGGTTTGTAGGATTAGTAGAGGTGCCCTCCACCCTCCCTGTGGCTCAGGAAAGCTATAGACGATAAACAGGCAATGTCCCCCTGGAAGCTGGCAGTGGAAGGTGGGTGGTATGGGTAAGATCCAGTTTGACCCTGCTCTCCCGAGCTGTTTTTGAAGTGAATTCATTGATGAGAGCATGGCCATGCTTTAGCCTAGCCATCCTTAACTCATGGTGTGCACAGGGGACATGCTTCGGGCATTTCATGCAGCCTTGCGGAACTCTCCCGTCAACACCAAGAATCAAGCTGTGAAGGTAAACAGGGTCGTGCTGCAGGTCTGCTGGGTGGTGTTGGGGCCGGGGCTGTCTGCCTGCCTGCCCAGCTGGAGGGTTAGTGTTTCCTCTTTGCATCAGTGGGAGTGAGCTGGCACTGGGCAGGGCTTCCACAGAAGCCTCCTGGTACTCCCCAGATCTTAAAGCTTCTCTGACATCAAAGCTTTCTGTGTTTATAGTAAAAGCTCCCCAAAGAAACATTCACTTCTCCCTGGGGCCTCCTGGGGTGAGAAGTCAGCCCAGCCCTTGCTGATTAGCAAAACAGATAAATTAGCTTGCCATAAGGGAGGATCAGTGGTTATGCTTTTACAGGCTATTGAATAGGTTTTATCTGCATAAAGATTTTAAGTGCCTTTAAGATTTCCTGCCTTTTAAAAACCAGATGAAAACATACACTTACCCCTTACTGCATCACTTAGGCTGTCTAAAATTTGGTCCAAGGAAAGGGGTCTCCCTGCAGCTAGGAAGCTGGCATCTTGTGACAGCATCTTGATGTAACCAAAGGCTGCACTTTTATAGAGGTGGAGGGGAATGGCCTCTTTTCCAAGGTTTGAACACACAGAAGCTGCAGGCACGCAAACCTGTTTTTTTTTATTTTATTTTTTTTTTAAATAGATCTCCACTGCTGTGATCCTGTGGACTGTAAGGTCTTGTTGGTGTCATCATAAATAGTGATACTTGTCCACAGTAAACCACTATTCCCCCTAAAATAAGTGGAATAACTTATTGGCGTAAGTAAGGGATACTTTGAAATTTAAACCAGTAATAGTTTTAGCCCACTTATTTTGACTATTCTAGATGAATTAGATATTGGGCAGTGTTCCTGGTGAGTTCTGATCACTGGCTTTGGTGTTCCTGTGCCCACTGTGGCCTCAGACTCCCGTTCTCTTTCCTCTGTAGGAGCGAGCCCAGGGTGTGGTGCTGAAGGTACTCACAAACTTCAAGAGCAGTGAAATTGAGCAGGCTGTGCAGTCACTGGACAGAAATGGCATTGACTTGTTAATGAAGTACATTTATAAAGGGTTTGAGAAGCCCACAGAAAATAGCAGCGCAGTGTTACTCCAGTGGCATGAAAAGGTATGTGAACACATTTCCCCTGCAGGCAGCCCACTGACTCATCCCAGGGTTCAAATCAGCAGGCAGGCTGGACACATTGGCTCACACCTGTAATCCTAGCACTTTGGGAGGCCAGGTGGGAGGATCGCTTGAGACCAGGAGTTCTAAACCAGCCTGGGCAATGGCAAGACCCCATCTCTACAAAAAATTTAAAAAAAAATTAACCGGGTGTGGTAGCATGTACCTGTAATCCCAGCTACTAGGGAGGCTGAGGCAAGAGGATTGCTTGAGCCCAGTAGTAGGAGGACACAGTGAGCCTTCATGATGCTGCCGTGCTCCAGCCTGGGCAACAGAGCAAGACTCTGTGTGTAAGGAAAAAAAAAAAAAATGCCAGATTTTCCAAAACAAATGTAGGATGGTCTGATGGGCATCTGAGATAAAGGGACAAGCCTAAACCTTGGACATCTGAGTGCTTAGCTCTCCAAAGGAAGCACCTGGTAGGTCTCTGGTAATTGCAGTTGCTTTTGCTTTTGAATTGCTGATTTATACTAGGCAGGACAGGGTGCCCTTGGTGCAGGACATGGGGGCAGGTGACGTGGCATGGTGAGATAGACACATGCATGGTAAGGTAGATGGGGAGTCCCAGGCAGGAGGAAGTTTGGTTGCTGGTTGACTGGGGCTTCATGATACTTTCTTTGCATTGGTGGAGGCAGCTGCTGGGGGAGAGGGAGTTGGAGGGGTCTTAGAAATGCAGGCTGAGCCCTCCAGCCAGCCGGGACCTTCCTGCCCTGTCCTCAGCCTTGCCCTGTCAGGAAGCAGTGGGCAGAAACCTTGACAGTCACTTAATGTGGCCTTCATCCATGTGAAGTAGAAAAAGTGTCTGCCCTTCATGGTATAAGAGCAAGGCCTGTTGTCAAGCCTGTGTGCCACTGTGGCCCCCTCCCACAGCCTCCCCCACACACCCCAGTGCTACGGTGAGTACACCCACCATTAAAGGAGACCAGGCTATTCCACACCGTCCTTCCCAAGAGGCTCAGCATTGAGTTGTGAGAGGGGTTCCCTTCCTGGGGGTTTAGCCCCTTGAGGCAGTAGCTGCTGGGCTGTGGTTCTGTGGTTGTGGCCTTTGGTCTTGCTGGTGAGTGTGCTGTGCCTCCTCAGTCTCCCCTCTGCCGGGGCTCAGTAGGTGAGGGTGGCTCTGGTGCTCAGGGGAGGTGAGCAAGCCCTCTGCATGGTGTGGAGGCCAGGCCCTTTTGTCCCTTTAAGGCGACTTGGTGCCTGGTGCCAGCTGTGTCAACAGGCAGCTCTCAATGGGCTTGGGTACACCTCTGCCCAGAGCAGGGCTGGTAGGCTGGAAACAAAAAAAGGAGCTTGTCAAAAGGGAACTTGAGGGGCTCTGCCATGTGTGCTTGGTGACAGTGTTCTCAAACCAGTTCTGCTGCCCAAGAGCTGGGGTTCTCAGCATCCTTTTCTCTAGGATGGGGATCCTTCCCTAGAACATGGTCTGTTGCAGGCATCTTCTCTGAGAGGGTCATGATGGGATCTAAGAGGTCAAGGGGTGCACAGTCCCATCTCCCTGGCAAGCCAGGCTCCCCCTTGGCAAGCCAGGTCTCATTTGACGTATTTCCTTTTCCTGTCCCCACAGGCCTTAGCAGTAGGAGGACTAGGCTCCATTATCAGAGTTCTTACAGCAAGAAAAACTGTTTAAAAAAAAAAAAGACTCATGTTACCTTGAGAAGAACTTTGGATGCCCAGGCTGGTGAAGAAGGGACTGACAATGGACCATCTTCCTAGGAACTCCCAACTAAACAGTTATTTCAGGACATGTATCCGCTGAAATGTATTTTATTTTCAAGGTGGAGGGAGAAATCATGTTACTGTTTCCTAAATCCTTTGCAGGATCTGATAGTCTATGCCTTTGTCTACAAGTAATGCAGAACTGACATTTCGACTGTTTACCAGAATGGCTGGCCAGCATCAGTCAGGTGTACCCGTGTGCACTGGGGGAGGGATGATCTGGGCAGGTGCAGATCCAAGGGCTGTGGTAAAAGGGAGAGCTTGTTTTTTTGTTTTTTTTTTTTTGAAGTGGAAAAAAAACCCGAGAGTTTGTACAGACACCCCGTCTTCCCAGAGAAGGCGGACACTCTTGGGTTCATTGTAAAGTGCCTGCTGCATCAATAAAGCTCTTGGCTTATTAGTATATACATTGCGGTGTGTTTCATGTATGTAAGAAATGGTAACAGATGAGATGGTAATGAATGAGAGTCCGACTGTTCCAGAGACTCGGTGTGGAAGAGGTAAATGTGCGTCCCTGTTCAGCCATCCCTGGGGAGCGAGCATGGCAATCTGCAGGCCTCTGCCACAGCAGCACGGGAGCCCTGGCTACAGTGCGGCTGGCTGCTACGGAGGGGCGTTTTGCTGAATAACTATTTATTGTTTCTTACTCCTTTGATTTGTATGTAATTTTGGAGCTTATTTAATTTAATAAAGTGCCAAACATTTTAATAATTGATTGAGGCTTTAAAAGTCTTCAGTTTGTGTGATTGCACTTGGCTCTTTTGAGGGTGGGCCTCAGGTGGGCCTGGTCACCATCTCCTGATGCTGGGTCGGCTGTGTTGCAGGAGTACTCTCAGTGCTGCATTGACAGGTTTTCTTTAAAGAACTAAAAGCTAGAAACGGAACAATGAGCCAACAGATACATAGAAGCAAAATACGGTTCCCTATTACCAGTAACAGTGAGCTACTCTGAAGGGCAAAAATGCTTTTCTTTCCTTTTCAATGCATGCCACTGCAGCTTGCATTGTGTTAAAGGTAAGGACCTCATTCATATTCCTGAAGCTCTTCCAGGTCATATGGTCCTTGGATATAGACGTTGACCAAAGTGAAACAATCCTCTACCCCCAACCCCTCTACAGAACCACTGTGATTCCTGGGAGGTAGGACTAGGCTATTGGTTTCATTAAATTACATACACCGAGACCCCATCTCTGCCGGGCATGGTGGCGCATGCCTATAGTCCCAGCTACTTAGTAGGCTGAGGCAGGAGGATTGCCTGAGCCTAGGAGTTCGAGGTTGGAGTGAGCCATGATGATGCCACTGCACTCCAGCCAAGGTAATAGAGCGAGACTTTATCCCTTCCGCTCCCAATATATTTATTCACCCAAACCCATTCTGGAGAGGTTCTTTCTGAAAGGCAAATGTTCTCTAGCCCTTGAAGTTGGCCTTGAAGTAGTAAATATAAGACATAATGTACTAGATACTAGATTTAACAAGTCAAAGAAATACTGACATACCAAACTATATCAAGTAAAACCCACTATATTGCATCTGGATTGAAGAGCTTTAATTAAAAAGTATATTGCACCACAAATGAATTTTCTACAGCAGTTTTAGATAATACAATCCCTATTTACAACACTGAAGGAAAGGTAAAGACCCAATTGCTCATATAAAGGACTATACATACTGTCTCTATCACAGAAAGTTTTATACAAGTAAAAGTGCATTAAAATCACTTAGAATATTTACTCCACTCTTCCTCTTAAAGCTGAAGGAAATTCAACATGCAGGAGGAATCCTCCCTAAGCAAGTACAGACTTCGTAACAGCCCCACAGCTACACCTGGAACTGCCAGGGCAGTTGTGGGCAGGGGCGTGAGACCAGCTCGAGGGCTGGAAAAGCCATGGAGGAGTCAGACTGGCTCCACGGAAATGCAGCTGCCTCTGGCAAGCCTTGAACTACCTAATCTTAGGGATTCTTTCCTGGAACAGTTGAAAAGGAGGAAATCCTACTTTGAAAAAAGCTACCTCCTTACTCATCAAAATTGCAGAACAGAAGGGACTCCTGTTTCATGTTCCCACCTGGTAAGTGGAAAATAGCATTCTATACAAGGGACAGACATCTGCAATGAAGAGCCACATGAGGAGGTAGGTAGGTCACTGCAGAATGGTTCGTACAGGTGGCAGAGAGCCGGAGTTGGGACTAAGGTGATGCTACCTTGACTTGGTACTTCATGGGAATTTAATAGGTTAACTGCAAATATTTTTCTGAGATATACTTTATATATATTTTTTGACCCTAATCATAATTGAGAAACAACATCACTGGATAACTGATGATAAATTTAGGAGCTCCAGTTATTAATTCAGTTTTTTATTTAACCAGTGAATCCTTCATCTAACTATAAATACAGTTTCCCTTTAGATTTGATATTGTGGCTTATCCAGAATGAGCATCTTCCCTTTTCCTCAGTAATAATGAATGTAAGTTTTTATCAGTCACTTCCAGAGTCGTGTGCATGCCATCAAGTACTACAGCCAGCTGGGGGCTGTCTGGACATAATTCAATGAATGTAGTGTCATCTTAAATATTTAGGGGTAGGATGAGGGGGAGAGAGTGGCTCCACACACCAGGCGGACTGCCTCCCACATTTTGGTCAAGGCTGGGGGAAGGGACAGCTGCTGCTTCTGATGCATACAGCAGGTTGTCCGTAAGTAGGAGAAATGTGGTTAGCACTTGCTCAGTGGTAGCGCAACACAGAATCCAGAGCAAAGCCATGAAATGCCGCCACTGCTTCAGAGAGATGCCACAAAAGGCTAGTGAAATTACAAAGGGACAGGAATTCCAATTTTAGAAATAATTTCCTCTTCATGCTCTGATTTTCCTTTAAGAACATCAGTTAAATGGATTTTATAACACAGAAGATGTTTATAATAGTGAAGAACTTTAGCTATAAAAAATAGTTTTAAAATGGTTTACCAGCAACCTATCCAAGACAAGTACATTCGTTAAAAAGGCAATTGAGTGTATTTGGTACTATACTTAGAATCTTTTTATGTATTTGCTAGTTTTCTTAAGTAAAGTGAAGATACTATTAGAAAGTTGCATATTCTTCATTTAATCCACACTGGCCCTCAGAGATGTACACATCTAAAGTTCGAGGTGGTTTAAGAAACAAGGTGAAATAATATTTTCTTGAGAGGAAGGGATAAAAAGCTCTTCTAACTCATCTGAATTTTAAAGCCACCCCCACTGAGTTGGCTGCTCCTGGCAGAAGCAGGTGGGGTGGCCTGCTGGGCACCATTTCAAAGGGCATCTCTACCTCCAGCGTCATCACTACATGATGACCCAGCTGTTGCTTCACAGATGCTGGTCGCTTCAGCTTAAGTGCTAACGTTAAAAGAGGACTCAGGTGGAGGTGGGGTGCTGGCCAAAGCTGGGATGTTAGCAGCACTGTGGAAATCTGGGTAGTGCCAGGACCCTCCTGTTTGGTGACCAGAATGACATAGGATCAGCTACCCCCTGAGGTTCATGTCAGCCTACAGGGAAGTGGGCCTTAAGTCTTGTAAACAATGTTTAGACGCTTGTACAAAATACTGCAGTTACAGTGATTAAAAACCCACCCAGACTGGTGTGTCAGTGTTCTTTTCACAGAAAAAGTGTCAACCCATGGAGCTCCATCCTTGGGTAGTTCCCTCTAGGACCACGGTATCCGAGGGTTTGAGATAGATGGCCGGATGCTGCCCTTGGGAGCTGGTTTGGACCCAAACCACGACATCTGCATTTGAAACAAAAAGCTCCTGAGAACCTGATCCAGCCTCTCCTGCCTCCCATGCAGCCTGGCTCTGGCTCTGGACAGAGCACTGAGGATGGTTCCAGCAGCCAGTCTACAGGCCCATTCCCAGTAGGTGAGGGAAACGAGAGGGTAAAAAAACGAGTTGACAAGAACCAGGTAGCAGAATTTTAGGTAATTTTTCCTATTCTAGCATTTATGCAGATACTTTTGGAATATTTTTTTCAAGTCTGGGTGCTGGGCCAGACCTGGGGCTGCGGATAAAATGGTATCGATGAAAATGCTTTGAAAACGACAAAGCTTATTGGTCAAGTACAGCACAGACACTTGGGCACAGAGCACATCCTCACTAAATACTGCCTGGATCACCCCCACCCAAAGCAGCTGTGCCTATCTGTAGCAGGGTCCGCCCGCGTGCCTTGGGCTGTGCTATGTTTGTTTGGAATCCAGAACAGCGACCAGAGAACCCTACCTTATATTCCAGGGTTTCTTTGAGCATGTTCTCTTCCTCTTGGGAAAAGTTCAGCAACACTGACACAGCTTTTATAAGATGAAAAGCCTGAAACAAAGTTAAGTTTTGCTGCCATGGGCCTTCGTGGGGGTGGAGCGGGAGTGCGGTCAGGGAGTTGGGGCATTTCCTGTTTTCCTTGTTTAGTAAGGACCAGGTAGTAGGTGAGGTTCTGGCTGTCCGAAGTTTGACAGCAACAGCAGGTTCTTTCTCCCCCTCCATCTTTTACCTCGGGGACTGGCGGGGCTGAGAGAACTTCCTTAGCATGCAGGGACGCTGGGTGGGTTCAGTTCCCCAGCCTCTGGCCTCAGCATCCAAGTCAGGATTTAGCAGTGGAGCCCAATCTCCCACCAGGAGCCAGTTCCCTCCGTGGCGCCCACCCCTCAGTCAATCAGCAGCCCAATGCCAGCGGGGGAAAAACGAACACGTGTCCACACAGGTGGTCAAATTGGAATGTGAGTAAGGAAGAAGGAAGTGGACTGGGTGGGGGCCCTACAGGACAGACTCTGCTGGGAGGAGCTCAATACCCAAAAGGCACCTGGAAGCTCTTTACCTCAGATTCGCGACAGGACATGAATTTTAGAACCACATGCTTAAGGTACTCGAAGTTGATCTCACGGGCATCAGTCAGGTCAGCGTTATTCGTGACAGAAGGGGCCATGTTTGGCATCTCAGGTCCAGGTTTCTCCCGGACTTCAAAAAGCTCATTATCGGGTCTGATTTTCTGAAAAACCAATGGGAAAGATGATTGAACCCTTCCAGACAGGTCTAAAAATGACATGAGATTCACCTGGCCTAAGCTGTGATCACCATCATGGGGCAAAAAGGGCCCCGGCTGGGAAGTGCGTGCCAGAGTCAGGAAGCTCGGCGCCTGCAGGTGGGGTTGACTGCTGAGAGGAGGGAGTGAGGTCACTTGGGGAAATTCACATGTTTCTTTATCCATGTCAAGGACACACATCCCATGGCCTGGAGCAGAGGTGTTGCTCTCATCCCACATCAGGCCAAGCACTCTGCCACACACATTCTGTACAAATGTCACTGCACTGACTTCGCAGAGCAACCCCCTCTTTCAGCTGAGGACCCAGGCTCAGAGAAGGCAGGCACATGGCATGGTCACAAAGCCGCTTCTCAGAGGCGTGTTCAAGCTGGCAGGGCCATTGTCCCTCCAGCCAACATCTGACTTCCCAGAGACCCCTTGCAATCAAGGGTGGGGGAGCATTAGGCATCAAGGGACCCCATGAGGACAGAGAGTGAGGGATGGCAGAGGGAGGGGAGGGGAGGGGACGGGCTGAGAGCCTGGGCTGGCACACCACATGGCACTCACCAGTTCCTTCTGCAGAGTCTTTTTGAGTTCCAGCATCCGCTGCTGCATCTGCTTTATAGTCTAAGGCAAAAAGCCAATCGTGAGATGTACATTTCACCGTCTTTAAAGTATAAAGGAACAGAACAGAAAGACACCCCCTTACATCCCCCGTACACCTGTGAGAGGTCTCTGCCCTGAGAAGTCCTGCTGAGAGGTTTGTGCTCAGTTGTCACACCTGTGTGCCTACCACTGTTGGGCTGTTTTTCCTTCTAGGTCCCACAATGGCCACCAAGTGGTTACAGTCCCCCTGTGCAGGAGATGAATGCCCCAGTGCTGCCCAGCCACTTCCCATGGGCTTGGTCCTCCAGCCTGCTTCCGGCCACCTCCACAAACAGCTCGGCTGGAAATGGCTCTGGACAATCTATTTTGTCTTTCAGAATTATATTTATGTGCTGCGATCCCCAGGTAGGATACCTAGGCTACAGTTTATGGTTCTCATTATCACCATGGCTCTCTGAAATACCATAATTAGCAATGCGTATTTTGAGCAATGTAAAAGGTCATGATTTTTCTGTACAACCCAACATTGGGTTTTATATCCTTTATTTATTTTTCTTTCTTTTTATACTTTTTAAACTTTTTTTCAATAATTGCACCTCGGATAAACCTCATTGGCTACGATACTACCACTGTGAAAAGCTATCTTTTATTTATTTTAATGTTTTTTAGACAGGGTCTCACTATTGTTGCCCAGGCTGGCCTCGAACTCCTGGATTCAAGTGATCTTTCTGCTTTAGCCTCCTGAGTAGCTGAGACTACAGGCGTGTGCTACTGTGTCCAGCTTATTTCCTTTTTTTTTTAAATTAGTGAGTATAATTAATATTATGAGCCTTAAATGTAATTTATGACACATTCCATAATTCATTAGAAATGCTGAACTCTGTTTTCCCAATTAAAAACTTTATAATCAAATACAGGAAAAAATTTATTTATTTATTTATTTATGCATTCATTCATTCATTCGCCACTGCAACAGGGTCTTGCAGTCGGGGAGAGAGACTAGGCTTGGCTCCAGGAAAAATTTTTAAATAAAAATTTCTCCAAAGTCTCACAGCTATAACATCAAAATAAGTTTTTCTTGGGTACTTCTAGTCCACATCCCCACTGAGTAGTTAGAATTTTAAATACTTGACTTTCATGTATCAGAGTTTTCACAGCTTTCTACAGTCCTACTGGTAACGTTTACTGTGAAAGGAACTCCAGGGGATGACCCTGTCTTACTGTGTGGCTGGGTTTCCATTTTGAAACAAAGCTGGAATAAGGACTCCGCTGTGTTTCCTCAGGAGAGGCACCCCACTGTTTCTCTGGGGGAGTGAGATTACTGCATCAGAGGCCCATGAAAGAGTTTCTAGCTCCTGTCCGGGTACACATTTTAAACTACCTCCAACATACCCCCTTCTATAAAATGGCACCCTGTGGTTTCCATCTGTATTCTCCTGGCTGACCATGAGGCTGGACATCACCCCAAAAGTACATCTGCTATTTTACCTTATGTTACTTGGTTTCCTGGGGTTTTTGCTCATTCATTAATTCATCCAATAATTACTGAGTCCCTACTATATGCCAGACACTGTCCTAGGGGCTGGAGAAGCAGCAATAAACAAAAAAGAAAAAGTTCTGCCCTCAGGAGGGAACAGAATCGATAAAGACACAGCACATCAGAAGGTGGTAAAAGGCACAGAAAGAAGGGGTTCTGGTGGGGAGGTTGGTTAGGCGAGGCAGGGAAGGCCTCCCTGATAAAATGATACCATAAAGGAAGTCAGGCACATTGGGGAAAGAACCTTCCAGACAGAAGGCTCAGCAAGTGCAAAGGCCCTGAGGTGGGAGGGTGCTTGGTATGTTCACAGACAGGCGAGGCCCACGTGGCTGAGAGGGAGTGATGGGGACAGAAGGGCCGAGGTGGAAGGGTAGTGACGGGGACAGAAGGGCCGAGGTGGAAGGGTAGTGACGGGGACAGAAGGGCAGGCTTTGCAGGCCACGGCACGGACTCTGGCTTTCATGAAGAGATAGGAAGTCATCAGGGGACTGGGACAGAGGAATGGCAGGGAGATCAGCTGGAAGTCCAACGCCACCTCCTAGAGAAGGGCTGATGGTAACCTGTAGTGGGTGGCAGTGGTGAGAAGTGGTTGATTCTGGGGAAAGTTTGATGCTGGTGGAGAAAGAACCAAGGCAGGCGAGGACAACTCCAAGGTTTCTGCCATTTACTGAGGTGGGAAAGGTGGCCATGGAAGCCAGTGAGCACAGCGAAACTGAAGTGTTTCAGAGGTTTTAAGTTTCATATGACTCTTAGACATTCACATGGGGACACAGGGGACAGATTCATGAGACTAGAGTCCACGCAGCCATCTGGGCTGGGCACAGGGGTACGGGTGAGATCGCAGAGGTGTGAGCACAATGCAGAGACGAGGTCCGAGGGCTGGACCCTGCCGCACATGGCACCTGCGAGTGGGAAGGAGGCTAGCCAGGAGGAGGAAGAGCAGGAAGCCACAGACAGGAGCTTCAAGAGGAGGGAGAGACATCTGCCCAGCACTGCCCACAGGCCAATCAGAAAGAAAATGAGGAACCCACTTCTGGATTTAGCACTGTGGATGTCACTGAGAGCCCGATGAGAGCTTTCTTCTGTGGATGGGGGAAGTCCGATGGACGGGGCTGAGAGAGATGAGGAGGGGTGGAAATGGAGACGACAGATATAGAAAGTTTCAACGTGAGAGTGTGGGAGGAGGGCAGAGAAATGCAGCAGGAGCTGGAGGAGGACGAGAGCTAAGTGCTTTTATTAGACGGGCTCATGACTGTATGCTCGCAAGTGGACGGAAGGACTGCAAGAAAAAACGATGATGCAGGGAAGAAGGGGGAGGCGGCTGGAGCTCCTGAGAGGGCAGGAGGAGTGGGGCGGAAGGACAGAGGGTGGGCGGGCATTTGGCCAAGGTCACAGGAAGGCCTGGCACGGGGGCTGTGGAAAGTCTCTTCTCCGTGAAGTAGGATGTTAGCGGGAGAGCGAGGGTGGGAGAGGCAGGACTGGAGTTGAAAGAAGAGAAGGTAGAAATGAAGTTGAGACCGAGGGCAGCGGACGATCACAGCCTACGGAACGAGGCAGGACTGCAGGAGACGTGCCAGTGTGACTGTGCATCCTCCCGCCAGGCATGGGGCAGGGAAGAGTTGGGTTTAAGCAGAGCTGGGGCTGGGCCAGGGCAGTCTGAGGAAAGGGAGAGAGGCTAGAGAACTGAGGGTGCTGGTCAGGCAGGGTTATCACGACACAGCATGGACACCAAGCTGAGTGGGGAGGCAGGAAGGCTCTACGGCCAGGGAGGCCAGAGGCTCAACAGACACGGTCCTGGTGGGGCCCGCATGAAATTCACAAACAGGCAAATCGAGACTTTAGTGTTCAGGGATGTGAGCTGAGGTGGTAAAACTAGACAGAAAGCAAGGCAGTCACTCCATAAGGTCAGGATGCAGGGACTGACAGGAGCTGTGTGGGGCCTGACCAGGGCCTGGCTGCCAGGATGCCGGCAAGGACCCGATGCCTGCCCAGGCTGGTTCCGTGCGTGTTTGCTTTTTGTTAATTCATTGAGCCACACATTTGTTTTGTACACTTTTCTGCGTGCATTTTATATTTCACAGTGAGAGATTAAATGAGAGAGAGAATTAACACTCTTTCCCTTTGTTAAAGATCTAAAAAAAAAAAAACATACACACTTGAAACTTGGAGGCAGAATTTCAGGCCAGAGCAATAACCAGCCAGCACACTAAGCTTCACGGAACACTTTAAAAACCAGAATTAAGGGCCAGGCGTGGTGGTGCACACCTGTAATACCAGCACTTTGAGAGGCCGGGGTGGGAGGATTGCTTGAGGCCATGAGTTCGAGACCAGCCTGAGCAACATAGCAAGACCCCATCTCTACGAAAAACAAATAAACAAAAATAGATAGGTGTGGTGGCTTGAGCCTGTAGTCCCAGCTACTTGGGAGGCTGAGGCAGGAGTATCCCTTGAGCCCAGGAGGTCGAGGTTGCAATCAGCTATGATGATGCCACTGCACTCCAGCCTTGGATACAGAGCAAGACCCTGTCTCAAAACCAAACCAAACCAAACCAAAACACCAATGAGGATCAAATGAGACCCTGAATTTCCAGGTACAGGGTGTGGCAGGATCGTGACATTTATTGAGACTCTACCAAATAGCAGGTTTACAAGATAGTTAACAAAGACCTTCATTTCATCCTTCTCCCAACCACCGCCCCTGCACCCCAAAAAAGCAAAAACCCTTAAAGGCAGGTGTCAACACTATCATCCCAAAGCTGTAGAAAGGAAGTGCAGAGGTGAGAGGACTATCCCTATGCCCTGGCTAGGGACAGCAGAGCTGGCAGGGAACACGTGGACTTGCAGCTGCTCAAGTGCTGACACATGGACAGTGTCTCAACGGGGTGAGAGAAGAGGAGGATGTGGCGGGTGGGGAGGATGTAAAAGGAAGACAATGCAAGAAGCAATGGCAGAGGAAAATCAGGAGGGAGCTCTTTTGCTGAAGGAGGTGCCATCTCCTGAGAGCTGCCAGGGCACCTGCAAAACCGTCCAAGATGAACTGAGACATTTCAGGCACCAGGGTGGGGACAGAATGGAGACAGAAACAGCCGAGGCCCAGGGCATGCTCACCTTATTTTTCTCTGCAAGTTGCTGCTCCAAGTCCTGTTTCTCCTTCTGTAGCTGTCCTAGATCCATGGCCCCAACCTCCCCATTTGGTGTTCCTCCTGCAGCTGGAAGCTGGTACAAGGCCTTCGAGGTCACCTACAGTGTGGTGGCAGCAAGTTGAGAGCCAGGACAGGTAATGCTGAAGCTGCGTGGGGAAGGGGAGCCAGCCGGCCTGCAGGTGTGTACTGGTGTGCGTCCACAGGCAGCTGGCCGGGAGCCAAACCCAAACTGTGGAGAAGACGATCCTGCCACTGCCTTCCGGAGGGACAGTTAGCTTTCCCCACAACTAGCCTTTGCCTCGGCCAATGGGCTTTCTTTTCCTCTGCACACTGACAGGCACTGCCACCTACGATGGGCCCTTCAGGCCTCATGACCTCCTAGCCACTTGAGCGTCCCCATGTTAAAAGAAAGGACACTACAGTGCAGGGGAGTGCCCTGCTCACCATCTCCCCACTGCCACCTCCCTGGCAACTTACAGCATCACTCTGCGCCCTGCTGCAGCAGCCGCACAAGCACAGCTGGGACTTACGTTTGGCTCCCTGGCTGACAGTGCCTCGCCCTGCTCTGGGCCCCGCAGCCTCAGCAGGTCCTCCTGTTCTGCGGCTGCCGTGGCCTCTTCCACCCTCAGGGTCTGCAGGGCCTCCAGCTCACCCTGCAGCTTACGCATCTGCAGCAGGGTTGAGTTGTGACCTAGGTCGGGGCAGAGGGGAGGTGTGCACCGTGAGCCCAGTGACCCCACGCTGCTTGGTGACCGGGCTATCGCCGGGCAGGAAAAGGAGAGAAGGCCCAGCCAGGGGGAGACTCCTCACCCTGCTCCAGCTGGAGAATCTCCTGCTCTTTCTGGAGAAGCACTTCAGCTTTTTCCTGTAGACTCTGCTCCTTCTCATCCATCATGGCTGTCAGGTTAGCAGCCTTGGAGAGAAAAATCAACATGAGAGAAGGTTGGCAGCAGTGACCCTATGTCCCGCTATAGGAATCTCTACTTTTCCCCCACCCAAGGTCCACCATGAATCCCTCCCTGAAGAACACAGCCCAGAACAAGCCCCATGCTAAGCTCTGCTCCTATGAACAAGCACAAGTCCATTCTCCTTGACAGGGTCCCTGCACAGGGGCAATTGCCTCTCATTGCCCATTCCCCCACCCCCGACCTACAGTGGACCAACAAGACATGTGGCCATTCTGCCCAACCTTCCAAAAAGCTGTCATAACCATGACTTCCACTTCCTGAATGCCTGTGATGTGCCCAGCTCTGGTGGGCGTTTGATATACATTACCTCACTCCAGTATCCCGGATGTGTAATTAGAAGGACTAGCGTCCTTAGCAGAGGAGACTCTGAGACTCAGATTTTAAGGACTTAATATCTCACCAAAGGCCTAGAGCCAGTTAACTAGGAGGTCTGGGGCCAGATGCTAAGACTGTCTTCAAAGGAGGCATACTTCCTGCTGAGAGCTCACCACAAACTGGTGTAGCCTTCGGGACATGAGGGCAGTTGTGGGCCACCTCACAGAATTAGAGCCCAGTAGGTCCCCAGGCATGGACTTTTTTTCCAGGTAATGTATAGAACTGAAACTGACCATCAAGTATTAGAAAAGGACATCCTATGGGGTGAGGATTTCTTTAAAACATTTTTCTCCCACCTTCCTAAAGACCAGAGGGGCATCACGCAGCCGACTGCATTCCCTGAGACCTGTGTCCGCCCCCTACCCTGGAAGAGGGGCCGCTCTGACAGTCCCACAGCAGGATGGGGGCTGGTTGGGGAGCATCACCCCTCAGCGTCAAACGGGGCCCACCTGTTGCTGGAACTCTTCCCTTTGCTTCCGCACCTCCTCCAGGGCTTGAGCCATTGCCACACTCACAATTTCTCTTTGGCTCCACTCCTCCTACAGTCCAGAAAACAGGCAGGAGACGGAGCTCCAAAACTCAGTTCACATTTTCTTAGCTGCATACTTTGCATGAAACCTGACAGACAGGTACTGCCTTACAGGGCCAGAGCAACATTCTGCCCACTTCCCGAGGTTCCCAGGCCACCCCTCTTGCTGCAATGTCATCTGTATCCCTCTGGTAACTGTCCTCATGGACAACCCACTGACTTCTCTGGAAACCAGCTAAGGGTTGGTTTGTCCCATGAGCATACCAGCTGGTACCAGGCCCAAGTGAGGGGACTTGAAGAGCTGGTCTAAGGAAATCAGCACATAATAATACAGACTCTCAGACTGTTACGAACGGAGTGGTGGACTGGGACAATCCCATCACAGAAAGAATAATGAGCAATTACTGAAATTTAACAGGACAAAATGTCAGGGGCTTGGCTGCATGCAGTGGCTTGTTCCTGTAATCCTAGCACTCTGGGAGCCTAAGGC
The DNA here is from genome assembly GCA_004363605.1 of Indri indri. Taxonomy (NCBI): domain Eukaryota; kingdom Metazoa; phylum Chordata; class Mammalia; order Primates; family Indriidae; genus Indri; species Indri indri. The sequence goes on along the minus strand of RJWJ010004816.1, from coordinate 16,043 downwards.
AGGAGGATCGCTTGAGCTCAGGAGTTCAAGACCAGCCTGAGCGAGAGCAAGACCCTGTCTCTACTAAAAATTAGCCAGGTGTTGACACACACGCCTGTAGTCCCAGCTACTCTGGAGGCTGAGGCAGGAGGATCACTTGAGCCCGGGTGTTTGAGGTTGCTGTGAGCTAGGCTGGTGCTAATACACTCTAGCCCAGGCAACAGAGAGGAGAGAGATTCTGTTTCAAAAAAAAAAAAAGTCACAGACTCATCAAAATTACCCCATTTTTATAGGAGAGAAAACAGAGGCTCTGGAAGGGTAAGTAATTTGCCCAAGGTCCTAAAGCTAGTAAGAAAGCCAGCCTATGTCTGAGCTCAGGGCCGGGCCTCAGACGCCAGACTCTACCCGCCAGAGTATCTTCTACCATGAGCACGGCTGCCCCCCTGGCCCTGCCCAGAGCACAGGGACCATCCCCAGGACAAACAGCACAGCCTTCCTCCCTGAGACTGGTGCCCATGCTGCCAGCAACCCCAGATGTCCCAGATGACTTGGCAGGCACCTGAACACCAGCCAGGGAATGCCCTGGAGAGAACAAGAGGTGATGTCCACCTAGAACCCCACCTCTTTTTTGGGGTAAGAGCCTCACTGTTTGTGCTTCCCACTCCCATTCTGAAATTCCACATGGTTCTGGCGGCGCTGACAATACTAATACCCTGATCTTGTAGCATGTGATTCAGGCCTGGCCAATTGTAGTAGCTCATCCCTTTGACCAAATAAATGAATCCGAGGGTGGCTCTGTCACTCAAGATGAGCCAATCGGAATCCCTTTTCACATCAGAACCTTTATATGGCGAAGCTGAAGGGGAGAAGCCCTCTTTCATCTGCAGTGCTAAGCTGGAACATTCCAAGCCTGGAGCTGCTGTGGCAATGTCTGCCTGATCTGCAGGGCAGCCCACAGAGTGGAGAAAGCAAGATGCTGACAGGCAAGAGACAGCCCCATAGGGCGCAGTTCCAGCCCAACCAGTCTTTCTGGTTCTGTCAGTTACCCAGCTCTCCGTAAGAAACCTCCCTTCCCACTTATGTCAGGACCAGTGGGGCAGTGGTGGAGATGCCAGCCTCATCCACCTCCCACCGTGAATTGTCAGAATTGACCTTTAGTGAGTCCACCTCCAGCGACAAGGAAACTCTGGTGCCTGAACTCAAGAGGCTGAAGGTGGGACAATGGCAAACCCCAGACAGCACCCCTCATCGGGGGCCTATGACCATCTCCTCCTCCTAAATGAGGGTTTGAGTGGTGGTTCTGTTGATACAAGGGAGGAGCAGGAGGTGTCACGCTCAGTGGAGAGGATGGAGAGGCCTGGGGGAGATGACAGGAGGGCCATGCCTCCTCAGGAGCCTTTTCTGGGCAAGTTGGGAAGAGACTCTATGGCTGCTGATGTCTACGCAGCCAGGAGGCAGACCCTGTGTAAGACAGGAAGGGCAGGCCAGGGCGGGAAGCAGAGATTCATAGCACCTCCATGCTGGGAGTGCCTGCACTGGGCACTTTTCGCCCAGTCATGTTTGATCCTGAGTAATGCTCTTGAGGTCAGGGGCTACCATCTTCCGTTCAAGAAAAAGAAAATGGATTTCCTCAAGAATCAGCCATTGGGGGACTAGGCTGGCAGGCAGAACTGATTCTGTGTGGCTCCAAAGTCTGTGCTAGTGCCAGAGCCACATAAGATCCGGGACTGTGGGATTTGAGGTTGACAGTTCCAGCTCAGGTTTGCTGTGTGGAAAGCGCAGCCTGTACCTCTCAGGAGCCACCAGGCTCATCTCTCTGCGCTGGACAGGCCTCTCCTCAGTGCTTTGTAGGCTCCCCAATGCTTTTAAGCAGATGTTTTTTTATTTTGGCCCGCTTTTCTGGCAGTCCTCAGGGAATGAGCTGATCTGAATCACCCTGTCTGCTTATACTGGCAGTGGAAGCATCTCTAATGTCATTTTCACCTGCTCTGGTCAACCTCATCCCCACCACTCCACCATGAATGCTCTTGCCAAGGTTGCCAATGAACTCGGTCTTGCCAAATAATGGTCAGTTCTCTATCTCCTTTCTTTCTTTTTCTTTCCTTTTTTTTTTCTTCTTCTTTTTTTTTTCCTATCTCCTTTCTTGACCAGTCAGCAGCATATGACCCAGTTCACTGCTCAGTCCTACTTGTAACACTTTCTGTCCTTTACTTTTAGAACTCAACACTCTCCTGGTTTTATTGCTGTCCTACTTGCAGCTCCTTTGGAGTCTTCTCTGTTGGCTCCTCCTTTTGTTCAGAACCTCTGAATGTTGGAGCGGCCCTGCCTTCCCCTTAGGCCCTCTTCTCTACCTACACTCATCCCATGGCTGACCCTCTTTGGCTGTCAATTCCACCTGTGAGCTGCGCTGATGCCTTTCTACTTCATCTACCTACCTGAACCTCTGCTCTGATTTCCAGACCTGTTAGCCAACAGCCTATGAGGTATGCCCACTTGGGCAGGCCTCTGAAACTTGATTCCAAAATGGAATCCACTCTCCACTAGCTCCCAGACTCCCTCTCAGTGAATAATAGAACTATTCATTCACTTACCCCAGTGGTTCTCTGCCAGTGCGATCCCCCAAGAGACATTTGGCAGTGTCTAGAGACCTTTTTGACTGTCGTAAGTGGGAGTTGCTCCCGACATCTAGAGAGGAGATGCTCCCAAGCAGCCAACAATGCACACTTGCTGCAAACCCCTCCAAAACAAAGAACTGTCAGCCTCACATGTCAACAGTGCTGGGCTTGAGAAACCCTGAGTGACACAAACCAAACCTAGGAGTCATCTCTAACTCCTTTTTCTCTCATTCCTTCATTTAATCAGTGGCAAATCCTAAATGCTTCATCTCTAAACTAAATCCTGAATCTGAATCTGAATATTTCCCAAGTCCATGGCTAACATGCTAGTCGCCTCTGGCCTGGATTCCTAAAAAACCTCCTGAATGTTTCCTGCTTCTGCCCACAGCTCCCTTACCAAACATTCTCCACATGGACCCAGAGAAATCCTTTTAAAACAAAACTTCTCACATCACTTCTCTGCCTAGGACCTGCCATGGCTTCCTGGGATACTTTCTAATGCCTGCCTCCCTCCTCACCATCAGCCGTGCTCTCCCCCAGTCACCAAGCTGCAGCCACACTGGCCTTCATGCTGTTCTTCGAAGAGGCCAGCTTTCTTCGCCTCGCAGCCTTTATATTTGCTATTTCTTCTGTCTGCACCACTCCTCAAATATCCACACTGCTGGCCGGTTTTGCTCAAACATCACCAAAGCCTTTCCCACCCTCCACATTGAAAAGAGCTCTTTCCTCCCCCCGGCTGTCCCTGCACCTGCTTTATTTTCCTCAAAGCATTTATTACTACTTATCACTTGGTTACTCTCTCTAGTTACAAGCTCCACAGGGCAAGAACTTTGTTTTGTTCATTGCCACATCCCAGCACCTCCAATGGTGCCTCGCACTTATAGGTACTCAAATGTTTGTTGAAGGAATACATGAAAAAATATCTGACTCTAAAGCCTATGCTTCCCATGATGCAGCATTATTGCATTAGTGCCTCAGTAACTGATCAGATCGATTACCGGATGACACAGGGGCAGGCACTCGGACATGGATGCTCTCAGAGAAGATCTTGCCAGAACATCTATAAGATCTTTGAGTCCTGACCAAGCTGAGCAAGTACGACAGCAATGATCCATCATCCAAGGGTGCTTCGAAAGGGGGCAGGGGAGTCTGGGGGCCTATAAGAAAGTGGCAGAATCTCTGTCCTCTTCATCCAGTTATATTGAGGGAATGAGAGAGGCAGCCATCTGATTAAAGCCCCAGTTGCACAAGGGGAAGGGTAACAACCCTGCAGCTTGTTTTTTCATTCCTGCACAAAGCCCCTGATACAAACAAAACAAAGGTCCTTATGATTTTTAAAGGCCTTGCATTAAGGTCTCACTGGAAAAATCAGGCAGAGTGGTGCTCTGACAGCATCATTTTCAGGCAGCTGTTGATGACCCAGAGGAAGGGCTGGGCCTTGGTGGTGGAGTGAAAAGTCAGACCAGCACCACCTCTAGTGAATTGTGGAACTTGGACAAATTATTTTCACTAAGAACCTCAATGACATTAATTGCCAAATGAGCATAGTTCTTCTTACTGTCCTGGATCCCTGAGAGGACTTAACGAAGTGACAATTTCTAGGAGGTGCCCAAGAGAACTATTGAACAAACGCTAGTTCCCTTCTCCACTGTAAGCATGAGACTTTCACGTGGCCACTCCAAACACACACGCAAGGGAAAGGAACACTTTTGGGAAACTCTGACTCAATTAGACGAATACCTTTAGCTTCTTTAGTTCAAATTGGTGATGTTGTAGAGAACGTTCACATTCACTCCTGCTTTCTTTAAGGGCTGCATTTTCTTGCTCCAGTTCTCTCTGCAAATTGAGAACAACATATATAAAAAGAAAAGGTCTTATCTACCATATTTTCCCTGGCACAGTCCTATCTCTTTGACATGGTACCTTTGAAATACCCCTCCCCTTTTTGGTCAGTGCAGGGTGGGAGACGAGAATGTGGGTGAGGGTAGGAAAGAGAGAACTACTTGAAAAACCCAGGAGGAGGAGGAGTGAGGCACATGATTCTCAAGACTGGGCAGGAGGGAGAGCGGCCATGGAGAGGGGAGCCATCAGGGAGGAGCAATACGGATTCTAAACGACACGTGAGAAGCTCAGTGGGATGCTCAGAAAGCACCGGGAAGTCTCTTTGGGGCCCTAAGGATCAAGAAAACCCATCTGAATTGGGGTTTCGTAAATAGCAGCCTTTTGACATCAGGTCCCATGTGCACGTGTCTCATTGGAAAGCTAAGAACTGCTCTCCAAGAGCTTGAAAACAGGCTTTTGAATTAACCCATTCAATCAAAAACGTAGAAAACAAAAATAAAGAAGAATTAACAATCAGAGAAATGTGGGACTATGTAAAACAAGCTATATAATAATCATAGGTATCCCTGGGAGGGAGAAGAAAAAGCAAAAAGCATGGAAAACCTATTGGAGGGAATAATTGAGAAAAACATCCCTGGTATTGCCAGTATTTAAATACCCAGATACATAATGGTCACCGAACACCTGAAAGATTAACAGCAAACAGCACATCACCAAAACACATAGTTACCAGTCTGGTCCATAGGCAGTAAGCGGGCTGCTCCATCAAGCACGTGGCCGACCTCACTGCGTGTGGACCCGGAGCCCCTGCACTCGGCCTCACCCTGCTCTCCACTCACCGTCCTGCACTCTGCAGTGGCCTGCTCAGAGGCCCGCGCTCTCTCCAGGGAGGCGATCTGGGCCTTCAGGGCCAGGGCGTGCTCTATGTGCTGCTGTTCCAGAGCAAGAGCTTGCTGCTGTGTGTGGATGCTCTCCGTATTGGCAGCGGCCTGTGGGGATAGCAGGGGACAGTTAAGGTGACAATGGTTTTTGGTTGGGGGGGGGGCTTAGTCTGGCCCTCAATGACCCAAAGGTGAGTGTCCAATGGAAACAACTGTCCTTCCTGTTCTCCTCCCTGGTGTTGCTGAGGTTTCCCCCACTGTCCCCCTCTGGCTCCTAGACCCTGGCCTGCCCCGGCAGGTGGAGTCTGGCATCAGTCCGGATGCTATCACTGCACCCTCAGGGTGTGTGGCGATGGCTCTGCACACCAGCCCATCCTCAGACACAGGCCTCCTTCACGCTACTCAGAGTTGCCTCTACAGCTGAGCCTTTCCCCAGGGGAGGAAGCATAACACAGTGCTGAAGAACAAGGGCTTTGACGTGAGAAAGATGTTAGTTCTGCCACTTACTGGCTATGAGACTATGGCCTAGTGAGAGGCTGTAGCCTGGTGAGAGGTTGTGGCCTGGTGAGAGGCTGTGGCCTGGTGACACAATCCTTCTGAGCTTGCCTCCTCTACAGAAGGAGGACAGTGCAGACCTCTTAGGTCTACTACAAGAACTAAATGAAAACATGTATGGGGGCTCAACACAGTGCCCGGGACATGGCAAACTGAAATCCATGCTGGCTGCTTTAATCTCCCTACCCCCTAACTCCGTGCCCCACTCAGGCTGTGATGACTGGCCATGCCTTTGCCGTCTTCTTCCCAGAGTGTGACTGCAAGCTGACTCCTAATGGAGCTGCCACCTCTGACAGCCCCAGGACTGGGCTGGGCCAGAAGGATGGAGGTCAGGTGGGAATGAGCCAGCCTGTCCCCTTCCCTGGGTCCTCAGGCCCTCCGGCAGGTCCTGACTCCCTCTCCCTGGTGCTGCCCACCCGTTCAAACTAAGCACAACCACTCTACCAAAGGAAGGTCTGGACACCACTGCTCGAGTTGGGAGGGAGTCTGGGGCAACGGCAAAGTCATCAAGGAAAAGCCTAGAACACAGCAGCTACAAGGGCCACTTACAAGCTCCTGAATGTGGGCTTCCTGGGCAAGCACAACAGCCCTGCTCTGCTTCAGCTGCTCCTCGGAGGCCTGCAGGGTCTGTTCTAACTCTTTCACCTGAGAGAGAAACAGAAGCATTCTTTCTGCTCAGAGAAGCTGCAGAGTAGTAAAAAATGGCTTTAAGATACAAACCAGGCTGGTGAGGTGGTTCTAGCCTGTAATCCTAGCACTGTGGGAGGCTAATCGCTTGACGTCAGCAGTTTAAGACCAGCCTGGGGCCTCACAGCAAGACCCCATCTCTATAGAAAATACATAGAGTAGGTGGCATCATGGTGCGGACCTGTAGTCCCAGCACCTTTGGAGGCTGAGGATTGCTTAAGCCCCAGAGTTGGAGACTGTGGTGAGCTGTAATCACACCACTGTACTCTGTCTGAGGGACGGAGACTCTCTCTAAAAAAAAAAAAAAAAAAAGCAAACCAATTTAAATAGAACAGGTACATTACAGAAAAAAAATGGAACATGAGAAAAAAGATAACCATAATTCTATCATTATAAAACATTAGCATTCTAATGTATTTCCTTCTAGTCTTTCTTTTTTAATGACTTTTATAAGTAACTTTAAACTTTATACAGTTTTAATAAAACAATGTAAAACTTTGTATTTTCTTCCCCACTCATAAATTTCCTTCTGCGTGTCCATGTAATCTTCAGACTTTAGATTACTATTTCCTCAAAGAGTATTTCACAATTTACTGAACCACTTGCCTACCATGCTAGCATTTAGGTTGTTTTCCATTTTTTCCATCTAAAATAAAATAGCAATTAACATCTTCACACAAAATTTTTTTACCTGGTTTAAATCACTTCCTTAGGATAGATTCCCAGAAGTAGGATTACTGCTCACAATATAAATTTAGGTTTCACTCATTCCACAAATACTAACCAAGTCTGACTGGGTACCCGGAACTGAAACAGGGCATGAGGCCAGCGCAGCGAGCAGGACAGATGCAGACTGACCCTCGACATCCTCACTGTCCAGGACTGAGCTAAATCTGGATTTGGCTCTCTCCGATAGCATTTTTATTAGACTCAAGCTGTATTCGTGAATTTCTCTTGTAAAGCCCTCTTGTTTACTGAGTAAGGTGTGACCTTGGGGAGCTTTATTGTGAAAACCCAAGCACAAGGAAGGCTGCATGGAGGTGAAGAGGAGGTAGGTACCCACGGAGAGAAGGGCATTTATTGTTAAGGTTCAGGTTCCTCACGGACATTCACATGTGAGATTTAACTAAAACAACTCCATGAGAAGGGGCTACTACTCCACAGAGGAAACAGTAATGTTACTGGTTCATGATCACAAATTTTACCAATGGTAATGTCAGAACTAAAACCTAGTGTTTTAAACTCCTGAGATCAGAAAATAACTACCCAAGTCTCAATTTAGAGGTTGAGCTCAAGAAAGATTCAGATCCTCAAAAGGTTAAACACAGAATTATCATATGGGGCCAGGCACGGTGGCTCACGCCTGTAATCCTAGCACTCTGGGAGGCCGAGGCGGGCGGATTGTTTGAGCTCAGGAGTTCGAGACCAGCCTGAGCAAGAGCGAGACCCCGTCTCTACCAAAAATAGAAAGAAATTAATTGGACAGGTAAAACTATATATAGAAAAAATTAGCCGGGCATGGTGGCGCATGCCTGTAGTCCCAACTACTCGGGAGGCTGAGACAGTAGGATTGCTTGAGCCCAGGAGTTTGAGGTTGCTGTGAGCTAGGCTCACGCCACGGCACTCGCCCCCAGGCGAGAGTGAGACTCTGTCTCAAAAAAAAAAAATAAAATAAAATAAAAGAATTATCATATGACCCAACTATTTCACTCCTAGGTATATACCCCACAAAAATGAAAATATAAGTCTACACAAAAACCTTGTACACTAATGTTCATGTTATCATTATTCACAATAGCCAAAAGATGGAAACAACTCAACTGTCCATCAGTGCATGAATAAACCAAATGCAGTATAAACATACAATGGAATGTTAGCCTTAAAGAGGAATGAAATTCTGACACATGCTACAGCATGGATGAGCTGTGATGACATTATACTCAGTGAAATAAGCCAGACACAAAAGGACAAATATTGTATGATTCCACCTATATAAGGTAGTGCTCAAACTCATACAGACAGAAAATACAATGGTGGCTGCCAGGGACTGGGGGAATTATTGTTTTAATGGGTCCAGAGTTTCAGTTTGGGAAAATGAAAAAGTTCTGGAGATGGGTGGTAGTGATGGTTGCAAAACAACGTGAATGTACTTAATGCCACTGAATTGGACACCTAAAAATGGTTAAAGTAGTAAATTTTAGGTTATATATATTTTACCACAATAAAGAAAGCATAAACGATATTCAGAAAATAGTTAGAACTGAATTATAACAAAAACCAAAAGCCTCTGTAGAGAAAAAAATAGTTTTAAATATAGTTATCAGTAAATAAGAAAGATTAAAAAAATCAGCATCTAACTCAAGGAATTAAAAAAGTAATGGCGCAAACCTGAAGAAATAGGAAGGAAAAAAATAATAAAAGGCAGAAATAAAAAAGAGAATAAAAATCTGAACAGATGAAAAGGCTGGTCCTTTCAAAGGACTGATAAAATAGTTTAAGTGTTGGCAAACTTTTTAATAAATGTTATAATCTTTTCCACAACTACTTAATTCTGCTGCTATAGCAAGAAAACAGCCCTATTACGCATATGTAAATGAAAGGGTGTGTCTTCCAGCAACGTTTAGCCTGAGGGTCACAGTTTGCCCAATCCTGAGATAGACCTGTGACAAGACTAACCAAGAAAAAAAGAATATGCAAATTAACACAATACAGAAACAAAGGAGCACACGGAGATTTAAAAAGAAAATACTAATGTTAACAGGCAAATATATTATTATATGATAATATATTTTAATAGTATTATATGATAATATGTTGGAAAAATCAAGATGAAATGGATAAATTTTGGAAAAAAGTCAAATTGGCTCAAAAAAGAAATAGTAAACTTAGTCTAATAAGTAATAAAAATTGAAACTATAACTAAAGATGTCTTCTTCCCTGAAAAATTCAGGTCCAGATCATTTTGTAGGTGAATTCTACCAAATTTATATATGCATTCACAAATAAATTGAATCTCAATATAAATTGTTTCAGAAAATAGCACAAAAGCTGCCTAGCTGCTTTTACAAGGCTTGTGTAGCATGATTCTATAACCAGATAATTATAAGCCCATTCAACTTATAAATGTAGTTGTAAAAATTCTAAATAAAGTATTAGCTAATGAAATTCAGATGTTTATTATAAAAATAATATATCAAGAGGTAGTTATTCCAGAAATACAATGCAATGATGGTTTAACATCAAAAAGTCTATTAAGGTAATTCACCACATTAACAGACTAAAGGAAAAATAATGTATGATTTGTTTCAATCAATGCAAATAAAGCATCTGATAGAATTCCTCAAATTTATAATTTTAAAAAACAAACAAGTCCTTAGCAGACTGGAAAGGAACCTCCTTAATTCAGTAAAGATTAAATACCAAAAACCTGCAAACTTTATACCAAATGAGGAAACTTCAGACACATTCCCTTTAAGACTGGGAACAAAACAATGATGCCCACTACCCCTGTAACTGCTTAATATAGTATTGTCCATTCTATACGGACAGAAAAGAGAATAAGAGGTAGAAAGACTAGAAGGAAGAAAATAAAGCTGTCACTATTTAGAGATGATATGATTATCTGCCCAGGAAATACAAAAGAAATCACACAATATTAGAGTAAGAAAGTCTAGCAGGAGTGCAATATCCAGGATCAACTAAAAAAAATGGCATTTCTCTAGAATAACCAGAAATGACCAATTAAAAATAAGATACCATTACTGCATCAACACAAACTCTCAAGTTTCTAGGAATTAATAAATTAACCAAGAAAATAAGATATCTTTTGGGAAAAACATACAATTTTAATGAAGAACACAGAAAATAATCTGAATATATGGAATTTGTTTACATTCTTGGAAGGAATTACAATTACTTAATATTATAAAACTGACAATTCTCCCCAATTAGCCTATATATTTAATGCAATCTTTTTTTTTTTCTTTTTTTTTGGAGACAAGAGTCTCTGTTACCCGGGCTAGAGTGCCGTGGTGTCAGCCCAGCTTGGGGTTAGCCCCAGCCAAACTCCTGGGACTCAAGGGATCCTCCTGCCTCAGCTTCCTGAGTAGCTGGGGCTACAGGTGTGCACCACCAGGCCCAGCTAATTTTTTCTATTTTTAGTTGTCCAGCTAATTTCTTTCGACTTTCAGTAGAGACAGGGGTCTCTCTCTTGCCCAGGCTGGTCTCGAACTCCTGAGCTCAAGCAATCCTCCCTCCTCGGCCTCCCAGAGTGCTAGGATTACAGGCATGAGCCACCGTGCCTGGCTTAATGCAATCTTAATATTCAGGTTGAATTTTTTGGAAACTCAAAAACTTAAAAACTTCAAAGGTCTACAAATAGTTAAATCCACCTTCAAAGAAAAGGATAACTTGTCTTAGTGGCTACTGAGATATAGTACAGACAATACTATGTAATGAAAACATTGTAGTGATCACACAAGAGCAGACAATCAGACCAATGGATAGAGAGAATGCAGAGACAAACTCATGAATATATGATAAAGATAGCATGAGATACACATTCAGAAAGGACAGATTGTTTAGTAAATGATGTTGAGAAAAATGGAGAGAAATAAAGGTGGATCCCTACCTGACACCACACACAAAGACAGTCTGTACGTGAATTAAGACACATGAACAAAGTTAACAGACTGGCTCAGGACTGTAACTGACAAAGGATTAGGAAGAAGAATACACAATAAAATCCTATCAACCAAATAAGCAAAGACTGAAACCCCCAAAGAGAAACAAGCATAGGATATGAATGGGTAATCCAAAAGCAGAAACCCCAAAGAATAACAGGCATATGAATACATGGTTAAACTCATTAATAACCATAGCAACATAAAGTAATGAAATACCACTTCACATTCATTAAACTGGCAAAAATCTAAAAGGCTGGGTGGCTGGGCAAAGTGGCTCATGTCTGTAATGCTAGCACTTTGGGAGATTGAGGTGAGAGGATCGACTGAGGCCAGGGGTTCAAGAGCAGCCTGGGCAACACAGCAAGACTCCGTCTCTACAAAAAAGAAAAAGAAAAAAATTAGCTGGGCATGGTGTCACGCACCTGTAGTCCCAGCTACTGAGGAAGCTAAGCCAGGAGGACCTTGTGCTCTGGAGTGGGAGGTTGCATTGAGCTGTGATGCAGTGTTGCACCATTGCACTCTAGTCTGGGCAACAGAGCAAGATCCTATCTCTAAAAAAATAATAATAATAATAAAATAAATAAAAAATATAAAAGGCTGGGAAATGCCAATGTTGGAAAAGGCAGAGATGCAAATATAGGAACCCTCATGTATGCTGGAGGAGGAGAGCCAGGTGCAGGCTTTCTGAGAACAATCTGGTTCTATTTAGTCACTTCAGGTTATATGCATTTTCTATCATCCTTAAGGGGACAAGGCTGTTGATTGCAGTGTAACCTGAGGTGGCAGGAAGAAGGCAATCTGGATGTCTACCATGCAGAAAACTACAAAGAAGAGTAGATAAGTACAATGAAGTAGATACAGCCAGAAGTTGGGGCAGCTGAAAGTAACAGAGAAGACACACTCATGGCTGCATCATTTACATGAATTAAAAACACATGCACATGAAAAAAATGCTACCTATTTTAAGGTGACCAAACAATAAAGGGATCTATATTAACCACATTGGAATGGTCTCAGGCCAATGAGGGGGATAAAAGGTAATAAACATGAGAACAAGTTTGTGTGGAACTCAATGATGGTAATGTGGCAAGAATGAAGAAAATGACTAACTCAACCCTATATTGGTAAGATCCAAAGAGTAGTACCTTCCAATGGAAACACTCTGACCAATGGGATTCTCAGCCACACCATGTTGTCATTCAGCCAGGTTACCACCCAAACATAGGAAACATCAGGAGTAAGGTCAGTACCCGAGACTCCAGGGTCTTAATGGCCTTGGCCTGGCTGCTTGTAGCTGCTAAGAGCTCCTGTCTGGTGTCCTCCAAATTCTGCTCAGCAACTGTTTTCTGTAAGATGAAAGAAGAGTAAAAGAAAATAGTCGTTCTTCCATTGAATAAATTTTTACTGATATCTACAACATACTATGATTTGTGCCATGTAAAAGGGACACAAATACATTTAAAATACCCAACTAATTGAGATTAATTCACATATCATAAAGTACATACTGATAATTTGACATAGTCCTTTGACCTTGAGGCTGGAATAAAAGACTAACAAAAAATTTCCACAATAGGGTGCAATAACTGCACACAAATAGGGAGCACAGAGCGGGAGATACTCCCTGCCACAGGCTTTATCACTCACAGGTGGCCAGGTTGGGGGAGGCTCCCAGGCAGAGGGATGACCAGTGGAGATGTGTATAGCCTGCTCCATTCAGGGAACTGTAACTCCTCAGAAGCCAAAGTGATGGGTCAAGAAATGAGACTAGAAAGTTAGGCAAAAGGGCCAGATCACTTTTTTTTCTTTTTGAGACAGGGTCTTGTTCTATTGCCCAGTGGGGTGATCACGGCTCACCGCAACCTCCAGCTCTGGGGCTCAGGCAATCCTCCTGCCTTAGCCTCCTGAGTAGTTGTGACTACAGATGTGCACCACCACGTCCAGCCAATTTTTTCTATTTTTTGTAGGGATAGGGTCTTGCTATATTGACCAGGCTGGTCTTAAACTCCTAGCCTCAAGAGATCCTCCTTCCTTAGCCACCCAAAGTGCTGGGATTCCAGGTGTGAGCCACCGTGCCCAGCCTATGAAAGGTGTTTTAATGCTGCAAAAAAGGAGTTTGAATTTTATTCTGTAGGTTACATTTTTCAAAGTGGGTTCTTCTAAACCCTGGCATTAGACTTACCTGGGGTGGTTGGTAAATTTGAGGCCTTATTCCAGGCCTGTTGAAATCAAAATTTCTAGGGGTAGGGCAAGAGATATATTCTTTAAACGAACTCCCCAAGTAAATCCTATGTACACTAAACTTTATAATAATCATGACACAATAATAATGATTATAATATTAATAGCTGACATATACTGAGACCCCACTATGTTCCAATCATCATTCTAAGCACTTTACATATTATAACTTACTTAATCCTAACAATAGTTCTAAGCACTTGAAACTTGGACTTGGCAGGGGGGCAAGGGCAACATATGTAACCTAAACATCTGTTCCCCCAAAATATCCTGAAATAAAAAAAAAAAAACAATAGTTCTGAGTTTGGTACCATAATAAAAATAATTTTACAGGGGAAGAAACAAATACAAAGAGATTAAGTTACTTCCTCTATGTCACAAGCTAGCAAGAGGAGGCAGGATACAAACATAAGCAGTCTGATTCTAGAAATCAATTTGGAACTCACATTGTACTCACTATAGACTATTTAAAGGAACTGTAGAAGATGTTTAAGGGAATGATACAGTCATAAGTGCTATTTAGGACATCAGTTTGGCAGTGAGCATGTAAGACTATATCAGAGGATGAAGGAGGAGAGACTAATGCTGAGTAGGCCAGCCTGGAGCCTTCTAACACAGAATTAGGCTAGAGTCGCTGGAAACCTGGAAGTACAACAGTGGCAGTGGAGATAGAGATATTTACTTGAAAGTGACTGAAGACAGAAAAATGAAAGTGTAATCTAGGATGAGGCCAGCTGTGGTGGCTCACACCTGTAATCCTAGCACTTTAGGAGGCTGAGGAGGGAGGATCACTTGAGGCCAGGAGTTCAAGACTAGCCTGAGCAACATAGCAAGACCTTGTCTCTACAAAAAATTAAAAAATTAGCCAGGTGTGGTGATGTGCACCTGTAGTCCCAGTTACTCAGGAGGCTGAGACAGGAGGATTGCTTGAGCCTAGGAGTTCGAGGCTGTAGTGAGTTATGATCAAGCCACTGTACTCCAGCCTGGGTGACAGAGCGAGACCCTGTTTCTAACAACAATAATAACAACCTAGGACAAGTGCTGAGGCCTTGCTTTGTCACTTTTGTCATGTGAGGCCAATCACTGGGCTACAAAGAGGAGGAGGAGCAGAATGTGGGCAGAACACTGACCAAGGTTAATTCTTGCTCATGCCAAAGGGCAGATGGTAGCTACTTCCCTTGGCCAATGGAGAGTGCAAAAGTGTGGGGCAGAGAGCAGTGTGGTAAGGTAAGACAGCCCAAATGGTGGAAATCACTAGGTGCAGTTGATTGCTGATAAGGATGCCATCTGCTCACATGTGTCTCTGAACAAAGCTCTCCCTTTCCCTGAGAAAAGCATGCCGCACACAGGGAACATGAGGCTGTTTCTCATGTAAGCAGGGCAATGCAAAGTTGGAGAGAGCTCTCTTCTGACCGAGCTGTTTGCTGGCGGTCCAGCTCTGAAACTCTAGGATTTCTGGAATCACCAGAGAGTGAAAGTTACCTCTTTCAGAAGTTCTTGCACGTGCTCTTCTCCTGATAAGTTTTGTTCTAGTCTCTTCTCCAAGGATACGACCTTCTCTTGCAAATGTGTGATAACTTTCTCTTTCTCTTGAGTTTCAGTAGTGACCTGCAGGTGAAAGCAGAGATCGTACTGTATTATAAGCCCTCTCCTACCTTCCTTCCTTCCTGCCTCCTCTTGGGCCATTACATTTCTGTGAAATTCTGTTCTTGCTGCCTCCTGGAACAACATATAGCCAAGGAATCTTCCTTGAAAATGAGACACAGAAGATGCAAGATCAGAACCCACTGACACTCAGGGATCCAGTTCAGACCTAGTGCAGCAAGAGGCAAACATTTTTCCCAACATAAGCAACCGACAGTCTGAAAAAGGACAAAGTCATTACCTACCTGGTAGAGGTAACAGAGCTAATCCCATCCAAGAAGCTCCCAGCCTGCTCTGCAATGACCTACATAACAATGCTCCTGGAAGTCAAGGGGTTAGATGAAGCATTAACAGTGCCGATGTAGCTGCTTTAAGGCTGAAGAGAGAACTTCTGAAATGATGGTATTCACCCTGGCTCAGGGCACAGCTGAGCCAGGGCCGTTCACATCTTGGCTCCAGACCAACAGCTACCCACTTTATTTCAGTCTATCTCTTTAGCAATGATAGGAGTGGTAATGGTGGCAGGTTGGGACTAACTTTGTTCCTTTGACTACCACCAATCTTCAAATGCTGTTTAATGTCAAAGCAGAGGCTCCAAGAAGCTTTGAATACACAAGTTCTTAGACCCCTAGTGGTCCCTGCATCCACAGAGGATGCCCATTCTTCTCCCCTAGAAAGGGCTGTATGGCATCAAAATCTCACTGTGAAGACTTGTACCTCCTTACAATACTCTTCTCCCTCAAATTCCCTCACCTTATGCTTCTGTTGCTCCATCTTAAGCCACAGACTTTCATGTTCAGTTTGCAACCTGGCCAATCTTTCCTCAGAATAAGATGCAGCAACCTGGGCCTAGGGTTGCCATTCTGAATCTCACAGGTGTGACAACAGAGGTAGTAGTGGAGGGGAATCTGAAG
>RJWJ010004815.1:57500-72799 GCA_004363605.1 Indri indri | reverse complement strand
ATGAAGTTAATTAAAGGAAAACTGCAATTTGATTTTTAAAAAAGAGAATATTGTCTAAGGCCATAGAATTTGGTCAAAACACTTGGCCTCCTGTGACTTCAGTTTTCTGTTAAAAAAGCTACATGCCCCACCTTAAGGGTTGTTTGGAGTGTAATAATGTAACGTCATATAAATGCTTAAACCAGGGGTATTAACATACATGATTTGTAGAATCTATTTCTGGAAACCATTAGTAAGGCAGAGCATTGGGATTAAGAGTTTGAATTATGAAATTGGATTTGGATTCCCAGCACTACCACTTACCTAAATGTTTATTTGTATATTTTACTTAACTGCTCTTCCTTCATTTCCCCATCTTTAAAATAAGACAGTAGTAGTAACTACCTCAGAGAGTTGTGAGGATAAAATAAAATGCTCAGTATAGCGTCAAGTGCAGAGTAGTTACAGAGCTATTTTGAGTGTTATTGGTTTACCAGCAAAATTAGTTAAGAGCCTGTGATAGTAATCACTTTTTTTCACATATTGGTTGGCTTCCGTATCCACAGTTCCACATTGACACGTTCAACCAAGAGCAGTTGAAAATAGTTGAATTAAAAAACAATAAAAATAACAGTACAACAATAAAAACAATACAAACAAAATCAATACAGCATAACAACTATTTACACAGCATTTACATTGTATTAGGTATTATAATTAATCAGGAGATAATTTAAAGTATACAGGAGGATGTGTGTAGGTTTATATGCAAATACTCTACCATTGTATATAAAGGACTTGAACATCTTCAGATTTGGGTATCCAAGGAGGTCTGGGAACCAATCGCCCAGTGATGGATACCAGGAGACAATTGTGTATTTGAACTTTAGTTTTCAGGAACTTTTTTTTTTTGATAGTTGATTACTATCGAGCTTAATGCTGCCATCTCTATAGGCATTTACAGGGATATTTGCTATCATTAGGCATAAAATGTCTGTATCCTTGATGTGAAATTGGAAATTGGGAAGAGAAGGCATGGAATTAGGGTATAGGATGGATATGTTTTTCTCTATTCTTGAATTTAGTTTGTGGATTTTCCTCTTTTTTCCCCTCAATAATTTCCCAGCGTATCAGTAATCTCTCTTCAGGTTCCTTTCCATTTTGCATTTTGTGTTCCTGAAAAATAAGTAAAGTTTGTGATATTGTGTATCAAGCCGTGCTTTCTTGTTGAACATTTTTGATTTTAGAGGAAGAAAATGGCTCTACGTTTCAAACTTTTGTGTAAGGGTGTGTGTGTAGGGGAGGGGTGGGGGTTAAGAGGGAGGCTGCATAGCTTTTATATTGATAAAAAATATTCCTTGACTAGCACTCTGAGTTATTAACTACACAAAGCCAGTGTTCCATTGTATTCTTTCATAGACTGAGAGAGGTTTTGTCTTGCACCTGTGAGGTGTCCAAGCCTATTGCTTTGTAGGAGTATCCTGCTTTATCTCTCTTTAATTGGTTTGCTACTTCCCAAACTCCAGAAATACTATTTATTTGGCTTAGAGAATTTTGAGGCCAGTGGAGTGTAGACATGTAAGTTTTCTAGATTCTATGGCAAAGGATGTTTAAAATTAAAGGTATTTTCTTCTTTATGCTCTTCTTCAGAGGTTACACATTTGAGAAGAAGAACATGAAATGTGTGATGTCTTTTTCCTTCTTAAGGTTCTACTTACTTTAGGTCTCCATCTGAGACCATGAGGACCTCACCCTTGTATGAATGTGGCATTGCAACTATGTCTGTGCTAAGCTCTGCTCTTATATCTGCTGCACTCACTCAATCCTCTGATGTTCCTTCAGGTTACTGAATATTTTAGCTGGGTGGGCTTGGGGGCACATTGAGTTAAATGTCATATGCGGAACTAGTTTATTGTCTGTTTGTATACCTGGCATTTGAAGAATGTTCAATACAATATAAAATGAGAGGAGTACCCCATCGATGTTTAAAAATCTACACAGGAAAATAACAAACCTATTTGTGATCTCTAGGCACATCAGTTTGGTAACACAGTGACAGAGGAACAATTTTAGGGAAGCCAAATGTAGCTGCCAGCTAAGAAGAGAATTGGAAAGTGTGGGAGTGGACAGCTCCTTTCAAACGTTCCATCCCGTCCATGTGCCATCATTATGGAGCACCTTGTCTCAAAGCCTTCCCTCCATCATGCTGCCTCCTTACCAGGAAACACAGAAACCTGGGCGGAGTTTTATTTCTTTGTTTTTGAGGTTACGAAAAAGAAAAAGACATGTATTAATACACAAAATAAGAAGTATGGAAGCCGGTCAGTTCAATTCCATGGTTGTTTGAGCAGCTCAGCAGTGTCCACAGGGACTCCAGCTCCTTCCGTCTTCCGTCCCGCCATCTTTGCTGTGTTGCCTTTATCCTCATGCTTGTTTCCACATTGCTGCCCCATGGCTGTTGTTGTCCCAGGCTTGGGCGGGGATTTACATAGCCATTCTATGGTCTGTCCACATGCTCTTCTTTGCTCGGATAGCTGCAGGGTGAGGAGCTTAATCTGGGAAGGTAGCATGGGAAAAAAAATACAAGCAATACTGTTTTGATGAGGTTTTAATAATACATCTTGAATATTTGGTGCAAATTAAATGACTGCATTTTTGAATATATGAATTTAAAATACCATATATGCTACGTGATGTAATTAATATGGGAAGATTCAGGGTATGATTTACTAGTTCCATAAAAAATATGTGAGTACTTGGCAGTATATATATTTTTTTTATTTTTGCCCCTTTTTTGTGTGTATGTTGAAACTTTCTTCTAAGTCAACTCCTGCCCACTTTATTTAATTTTTTTTTTGATGGCATATTTCCCCATACTCATTACCTTGGGAAATTGTAGATGAATAGTGAATACCGTTGACTGATTGATTGGTGTTCAAGATAGACCTTTTAGTTGCGCAGAATCATTTTCTCCTCTCTTCTCTAGCTGTAACCATATTCTGTGTGTTGAATTTATATCATAAATTCTGCTGCCTTTGGCCAAAACAAATCAAACACTGGGGGAGGGTGCGGTAGGGGCAGGGTAGAGATACTATGTCCTTGGGATCATGAGACTCTGCTTCCCACCCTTCTGCCCAGTCTTTCCTTTGGTATCCATTCTTAGCAGTAATACGCTGGAAGAAAATACAAATAATACACACTGGAGTCAGTATCATGGTTGCACTAAAACTACTTTCCTGCTCTTTATGGTGTGACATTAATTCAGAACATTCTTCTATAAAGGTAGCACATACAGGAACAGATGATTGGCTGGCAAACTACCTAGCAAAAGGTCACTTAGTTCTTTGCACCTTTGTTTAGTCAAACAAAACCAAAGTATTTTGGACCCAAGTCTTTCTGTTGTTATCGTGTAAGTCAGTCATTTTCTCTTTTGAGTTCTAGCCAGTTTTTACTCCCATTGTAAGCTAGAATCTTCTCTCTAACCCTCTTGGCCACAGAAAAACTGGGTTGCTTCATAGGCTCTGTCCATGGTTTTTAGCTGAAATTGAATTCTAAGCAGTTTAAAGACATTTTTCTAGTTGAAGGCATTGTCTTATCCTAGTTTTCTAGCTAAACATTGTCTTATCCTTGGTTTATGCAGTACTCTCAATTCCTGACCAAATATTCACTTTGAATTATTTATTCTTGAACTTGTTTCTCCAACTGTCTCTTAGTCTTCCTATCCTGGGCATCTACAGTTACATTTTATTTTATTTGTAATTCAGTTTCCTCTTCATTAGTTATTGGTCCCTGACTTGCTGATTCCAAGCAAATTTATTTTCATCATATTTCTTGAAATATAGAGACTGACATTTTGTGTACCATTAAATGATAAATAACATAAATGTATTTTGCTGTACAGTGAGGAGGGGTCTTTATTGCACATATGTATCTAACATATTCACTTATTAAGTAGTTTACAAAGATCTGGGCTTCATGTTGCCATGTTTTTTCAGAAGATTATTGTCAGCAACCCTATGAGGTTATGTGTTTTTTATGTTAAGGTCAAGCAAACCAGGCAAAATAGGAAGATTTTGTATCTAAAATTGGCTCTTACAAAAGGGGTTTCCAATTTTAAAGCGAAATTGAAAAAATCAGCCTATAACGAATGTATAATTGTATTCAATCATTCCTCTGTACTTTTGAGTTATTGAAATAGTCCTTTAATAATGTATTAGTTTTCCTTGGTGACCATTTAGGGTATTTTTTTTTTTTTTAAACTACTCTTGTAATTTGGTAAGGGTGGAAAGGTCCAGAAGATGACAATACTAAGAGAGGGAGTACACAAATATGATGTCATTTTTATTTTGCACTCCCAAAGTACCTGTGATGAGCTTAAGAGGTTTCATTCATAAATAAATAAATTTTAATTATTTACAATACTTTGACATACTATAAAAGTTGAATTATTTAAAGTATTATCCATTCAGATGGCATTTAGTAGGAAAATAGAAATAATTGTTTCCAAGATAGGATAAGGTAGATAAGGTATATCTTATCAAAAAAGTAGCAGTGGGGTATTGATTCCTTTTTAGAGAAAGAGAAATTCCTTTCTGTTTCGAAATGTTAATAGTTGCAAGGGAAAATTCCCCCTTGGGAAGAACATTTTCCAAGTTTCTTCATTGCCAGGTGTTTGACCTTGTGTGGAGTCTTAGATGAATAAGGCTTATAGTAGTCTTTGGGAATGACTCACTCCAAGGACCCCACTTCCTGCTGTGAAAGCTTCTCTTTTCAAAGCATGCCAGTATCAATGGGAATGTTCCAGGGGTCTCTGTGCTACTTCTAGCAAGCACCACAGTTTTTCCCCTGCATCTGGAATAGCTACAGAGGAGGATACCTGTCTGCTGACAAAATAAATTTCAGAATGTTGTCAATGAATGAACTGCATGTTCTCTACTGTTTATAGAATTGGGCCCTATCATTTATTAATGGAAATAAGACTTGCTTTCTTGTGGTCCCTTTTAACACCATTGCGTGCTACAGATATGATTTACAATCATTCTAAAGTTTAAAAAAATCCAAATAACGTGATAGTTGCTTTGAGACCATCCGTATTTTCCCCTTTCCCTTTTTCTCTCTCCTTGACCTAGCAGCAGGAAGCCTTTGTTTGAGGTGTTCATCTGGAACAACTTTTCCACACTTGTTTTCATGTTCTGTTAGATTACAGGGCAGCAGCCCTACCTTTGAAGCTCCTTTCTCTTTTGTTTCTTTGCCGTGCACTCCAGTAATTAACTTTGTCCTTCTTTTATTTGTTCCAGTCAATCGCAGGCCACTCTGCTGAGCATCTTCTCCCAGGAGTACCAGGTTAGAAGTTTTCTCCTTTGTGAGGGTTGACAGGTGCCTAATTGAATGATGAATGTCCCTTTATTTCTTTGTAATTGAACTGCCAGCTCTCTGATTGGGTTGGAGGATGTTCTCCTTTCCACATCAAGCACCGCCTGCGTCTCGGTGGAGGCCTGCCAAGCCTACCCATCCATCTGTCTAATAACATCTAGCCTTTGCTTATTTGGTGGACCTGTAATAAATTATGCTAAACCATTATTATTCTGACAATAATAATTTCCCCGTGTTGCGTGGTTCCATGTGCTAAATGTTTGCTGACTTGCACTGTCAGTGCTGCTTTCCATTGCTGACAGAGATGATGATAAATGACCATTGCTGGAGTGGCAGAAGGCAAGAAAGGCAGAAAATGGAGTCATTTATCATGAGATGACAGGTGTCAGTCAAGTGGCAAGTCTCTATGGAATTACTTTTTGTAGTTTTCAAATAAGTTGTTTTTAAGCAATGTTCTTCCTGGTTAAAAATGGCAATTGGATTGTAAAACTAGAGTGCAGAGGACTTAGATGGAATTGAATCGAGGAAAAATTAATACAAAGGTTGAAAGAGGGAACAAGTTTTTCTTTGCCCTCTGTAGCCCTAAGCAAACTTATTTAGATTCAATTACTATGACCCTGTTGGCTTTTACATATATACTGTACCTTGTGGTACAGTCTGAAGACATCCCAGCCAAGCAATAGAGATTAAAATGCATAGGTTCAGAGAGTAGAAGGGAAAAAAAGTCCTACCACCACCAAAATCCCCAAGCTATTATTCAGTTTGCCCTATATGCTAGTCGTTGGGATCAAGAAATATGTCATTCTTGTTTTGAACCTGATCTGTGACACAACATAAAGATTTTTTTGTTTCGTTTCAGAAGCATATTAAAAGAACACATGCCAAACATCATACTTCGGAAGCGATTGAAAGTTATTACCAGAGGTATGACCTTCCTGCCCCACTAGAGGGTATCATAGTACCTATTAATTGTAATAATAATTATGAATAAATTAGGTCATTAAATTAATTTTCTATATCATAGCCCAAGACATTTTAAGTGTGTTATTTAAAACTTTTAGTATATTTTGGAATGAGTTTTCAAATGCTTTGTTTGGTAGATCTAAATAATGTGATAAGCCTGTGTTGACTCGTGTGTATGTATACATATACTATGTGAGATGTAGTTATAATATTATGAAACTTCAGTTGGTTACTTGAAACTTATTATAAGTATGTATCTTGTCTAAATGCATATGTTCACATACGCATATATCTACATGTATATTTGTGAAAGTCCTCAGATTTTTATTTATTTCTTATTTTAGATTAGCAAGTTGGAAAAATAAGATTGAATTTTGATGTAGTTGTATATTGCATCATAGATACTGGGATATCCATTTTAGAAATGAAAAAGAAAGACATATCAAGTATGGACATATGGAGACTTAATGTATAACTGTCACATTTTAAAGGGGCTTTGTATTTTTAAAAGAAAATCTTAGGTATTAAATCAACAGCATAGAATCCAGAGGATATTTTAATTTCAGCCTAATTTATTATGAATAGTTTTCAACCTCTTGTTCTGAAACAAATAGAATCTTTAAAATAGCTCTGAATTTTTTAAAAATTCTTAAATTTGTCATTGCGTTATGACTGAATAATTTGTAACACTAAATGCTAATGGTTTGCATTAGAAATTGTTAGTTGGTTTCTTAAATATTTCAAGGGCACATTGAGAAGGAAAACTGTTTGAAATACGCTCTTAAATTATTACACTTAAGATTGACAGATCAACCTTTTCTGTGGTGAGAGTGACACCACTGATTTTAGATGAATGATTTTTATGCATGAACATTTTATGAATGAAATAAATATGTGGATAAAATATCGGTGTCATGTTTCTGTAAAGTCATTTTTTTTTTTTAGAATTGAGAAGTGGATATTAAACAGAAAGTTATTGAAGTTAGATTTTTTAGAAAATTATTCACCCTGCCGTATGTGGTAAAATATATGTTTTGTTTTGAGTAATAATATCTATTAAAGAAAGATGCATGCACATGCTACACATAGACACACACACTTGTGTGTCTAGTAGAGTTCTTCTCTAAACAAGTCTCTGTGAAGTTTGAATTGATTTATACAAAAGTCATAACCTCCTTGGTGAAATTAACATTCAAATTAAAGTCATAACATAAATCATACACATAAAATTAAGAATGGCCCATGAAGTGCTGTGAATCTTCCAACTGCTTTGGCATCCAGATCCTCCAAAGAAAGACTGAAAACTTACTTTCATGCAAAAAAAAAAAAAAAATACATGCTTGTCTGGAAGCATAATAGTCCTAGGCTGTCATATAAAAGTATGGTTTTATGTCCAGATTGTAATGCCTTGTAACGTAAACATAGGAAAACAGAGCATAGAAATTTGGAGGTCCACTAAACAGGTGATGGGGCTGCCCTCTGATACTCATTAAGTAGATGATTTCTAAGATCACTAAATGCTGCATTTTAAAATCTTAGTCTCATTAGAAAGCATATTTAATTATTGCAATATGAGCATACTTTTGTTGGATTATCTGGGACAGGTAGTTTAGGCCACAAATAAAAATCTTTAAGTATGGTTACTCAGTGATGAACAGTTGAGTGGGAATACAGAAATGTATTTGTATTTCTTTAAATTTATTGAAATAGGAAAAATCTTAATTATTTCAAAGAGTTACAGCATTTGAAACAAAAACATGAAGTTAGATTGTAACGGGCAGTCTCAGAAGAAAGCATTCTGACCGCTTCCTTGCTTCACCAACCTGCTCCCTGCCTGACTTTCCGCCCTGCACTGTGTGCTTGGGGACAGGCCATGTTGTTACCTTTCAAACGGATTGACCTTACTAACCTCTTTTTTAAATGTGCAGGTCAAATGTCCCTGTTTGTGCTAAGGTAAATTGGCCTTAAAATGTTTTGTTTGTTTCCCAGCTGATTAGAATAAAGAACAATTGTGTTACATCAAAACATATTTAAGCAGTTTGAAAATATTAATAATAATTTTTTTTCTTTTATAACGTAATGCCCCCCATTGTGAAAATTAAGTACATTTGTGATGGTATAAAGAAAGAATGAATGACTGCCCTTAATTGTGCCACTCAGAGATATCTACTGGTATTTTTCATTCTAGTCTTTCGTCAGCCCATTTTTTATAGACGAGGTCATACTGTGTAAGCTATTGTGAATCTTGAACTTTATGTTTGGAAAAATGTATATAACACAGTATTATTTTGTAAAAAGATTTTCATAAACATTTTATCGATTGCCTTACTTCATCATATGAAAGTATTATAATTTACTGAATTATTTCTCTGTTGAACACATCTTTCCGATGATCTGATATTGTAAATAATGCCGTGGTAGACATCTTGATGCATGAGTCTGCATTTTGGATTAGTTTCTTAATATTTCTACATATGTAATTACTGGTACAAACATTTAAAAAATTTATTATATGTTGCCAAAATACTGTCTACAAATGTTGTACTGGTTATATTCCTACTAGCAGTATAAAAAAATTTCTGTCTCTCTGCATGCTTGCTAGCACTGAGATGATGTTAATTAAGAATTCAAAGTCTGTATTTAATGTGATTCCATCATGGTTAACTGAAACTACATAATATCCAGATAGCAGTAGAAAATGTTTTCTCAGGCTTTTGAATTATTGAGGAAATTTCCTTAGTTTTCCATGTTGTATATTTATAGACACACAGCTCCAGTGTTCATTTTGAAAACAATTCTCTATTCTTTTCACTGTACTACTACCATTTTATTTCCAAACAGGAAACATTCTTGGTAAAATTTATTTAGGCTCGCCTAAATTGGCGCACATGGGCATATGTGCACACACACGTAGTGGGTCAGATTTGCAAGTCCCCATCAATAGTTTAGACGTATTTTCTCCCATCTTCTCCCTTCTGCCAACACATTGGCTGAGGGGGCCAGCTTTAATAGCTTTAGAGAATCAGATCAATTGAATTTCATTCAGATGTTCACATGGAAAAATGACTGCTTTAAATATGATATTGACAGTCCATGATAAAAAGTAGTTTCTGAAAATTTGAACCTTTTTTTGTTCAATTAGCACCATTTACTTTGCACTATAGCCCATTGACTGTGCAAATGTGAATAAGACACAGTATGTGCCTTCAGCTGTTCCATTTAGTGGGAAAAGAGCTGTGTACCTAAATATGTAAAATGCAGCAAGAGAAGTGCTAACAGGTATGTCTGTACAGAGTGCTGTGGGAGTTCCAACAACGATAGGTATCCAGTGCAACTTGAATACATGCAGTCTAGAAATAAAAGAGTCGCCTTTCCTAGTTTGTTAGGAAGGAGTGGGCATTCCAAGCTGAGAGAAAGCAGTCAGTGGCAGAGCCAGGGATGCTCCTGGGCCAGGGCGTGGAGAGCACATGGAGAAGGGCTAGATGAGCCTGAAAAGGTCGGCAGGTGCTGAAGGCCTTGTTCAAAGGAGTAGGATTGTATTTTTTTTATTAGGCGGTGTGGACCCAGTGGTAGATTTTAAGAAAGGAGTAGTCCAGTCACATTTTCATGTTGGGAAGATCGTTCTGTGGCAGTAGGAAAGGATAGGCAGTCGTGTGAGCAGCTGGAAGCAGGGGCGCCTCTGAAGTCAGCTGTTAGCGTGGCTCCGGTGAGTGGGAGTCTGGTGGCGGTGGCGGTGGGGATGGGCTCCCGAGATTCAAGAAAAGAGGTGTTTAGATGTAAGCTTGGCATAGAATTGTGGTAGGTTTTTGAAGTTTTATTGTTAAAATTATTTTGAAAATATTAAAGATCAAGTAACTCGGCCTTACATTTGAAACAGGTACGTGTTATTATTTTAATCTTAGGTGGTAGTGGATCTTTCACACTCAGAAAACATCATAAAGTGGGCCTTCTCTGAGGATCTTTTAAGAATGACTTCACTCGTAGGCTATACATGTGAGTCCTCTCATGGTAAAGCTAGAGGATGACATATAGCTTCTGTATAACGGAATTTTAATTGGCAAATAGGCATCAGGAATGGAGCCCTGGTCACCTTAATGGAGTGTTCAGGATGACATCTTTATATCCCGATTACAATTCACAGCTTTTCCAGGGATCTGTTGGATGAGGGTTCAACAGTCATTCACCTAACCCTACCCCAAGGAGCTTCCAGGCTAGTTGGAGAGGAAACAAACCATTATACCAGTGTGAAAAGTGCAGTGCTGTAAGTTTGCACAGGATGCTATGAGAAATCAGAGAAAAATAGCATTAGGATTTTCTGATAATGTCTTTACTGAATATTTTCTGTAATTAGTATGTCCCTTTGATTGCGTATCTGAAAATTTAAATAAAGCCTCATCTGTCACTTTGATGTAGGGGAATTAAACTGCCCAGAAAAAAACAACCTCAAATTAAAATTAATTTTTTTCCCTGACATTTTTGAAGTGTTATGGGGTATAGTTGGGGAACAAATTGGGCAACACACACATTCAGAGCAGATCTACCCTTTTCAACATATGAGGCACCTCGGTAGGCCTTGGGGGATCAGGGTTCCGTTTCTAAGCTTTATTGTTTATCAGCTAAGAGCACACAGATGGGTTTTATCAGGGCCCTGGGGTTTGGCTTCTCTTTATGTGACCTACTGAGAAGCTTTACCAATCCTCATAATTAGGAATTTCTACTATATTAAGTGTGGTCATACTCTGATTATTATATAAGCTATCTAGATATAGGGGGTTGTTATTGTTTGACCATCTCCTGTTTCTTTAAACTTGATAGAAGTACTTCATTGGTCATTACCAGGATAATGACTGATACAGCTGTTCTTTAAACCACATCGCCTTGGTTTATTTTTTTCTTCTTGCCTCTGAAAGTCCTTATTTCCCAGTCAGTTTCCTAAATAATACATTCAAGAATTGCCCCAATAGGTGGAAAATGGATTTGTTGGAATTATTTTGAAGTTATAATGATCCATAGGCTCTTCCCCATCTTGAATAATTTGCTTTTTTCCCACTTTGCTTACAGGAAAGTTACGTATCTTTATAAGTAACTTGTAAAATATTATAATTTAGTATCTGTTCCTGGCAGTTAGATGAAAGACCTCACCTGTTGACTTTGTTTTTTACTCTAGGCAAATATCGTGAACTTACTCACTCAAACAATATACTGCAGGGAAAATGTCCATACCTGATTCTACTTTCTTGTTTAATATGGTTTAAAAAATTATTTAATTATTCATTTATTAAAGAAAAAATATGTATTTGTATTATGTGATCACCTGCTATAAACTAAGAATCATGCTAGGCATAATAAGTTGAATGACATATAATTTCCCAATCCTCATGAGGCTTTCAGCATTACAGTGGGGGTGGGTTCGAGGTAGACGAGTAGGCAAATACAGTATGCTGTGTACGTGGTTGAGAGATGTACAGGGTGCTCCTCGATTGCGTATGAGCGGCACTTAACTTAGTCTTGGTGGTGGATTGAAAAAGGTGACATTTGAGCTGAATCATGAGTTATCCAGGTGAAGGGTAGGAGTGGAGCTCAGTGACTAGAGATGAGGCTGGCAGAGTAGAATAGGTAGGAATCAGATTGTAAAGAACCTTGCAAGATCTGTTAAGGGGTTATAATTTAATCTTGAGGTTTAATGTGGGGCCTTTGGAGTGTTTTAAAGGGGAGAATGGCACATTCAAATGAAAAAATATATCCTGGCTTCCATGTCTGGGATGGATTTGGGGAATTTTGTTTGTTTGCTTTTTATTTTTTCAGTGAAGTTAGGAGATGAAGAGAGATGGAGGTTATTACAGAAATCCAGGGCAGATAAGATGACGGCTTGTTTCGCCTGTCAAAGGTGTGCTGACCCACTGATGACAGGTCTATTCCATTTTTTTCTTAATAAGGTGTCAGGTAGCCTTATGAAGCAGAGGCAAAGAAACAGGTAAGATGAGTACATGGTGGATGCTTTTTTGAAAGTACGGAAGTAATCTTATTTCCTTTTCATGTAATGGTTGTCTGTGGTTTAGACAAAGCCAGAGTGATATAGATAGTTCCTTGGAAATCACCTCTGTGTTCACTTTATGTGTTTAGAGGTGAAAACAAGGGATACCTATGTGCTCATATCTCTTGCCCCCAACTTCAGTTACTTAGTTGCCAGGGATTTTAAGGTAAGTTGTTTTTGTTATCCTTTTTCCCTCAATGCTTTGCTATGACAGTAGCATACTTTAACTAGAGTTGAGCGTGGCATTTGCCCAGGAGAAACGTATACACACAGGGGATGCTGACAAGTCTATGCTGGCCTTTCTTGTTACGGCGTTACCACTTAGCTTTGTCTTGTCTAGGTACCTGAATGGAGTGGTGAAAAATGGAGCTGCCCCAGTGCTCCTGGAGCTGGCCAATGAGGTAATGTTATTGTTATGATTTTATTAAAACCTGCATAAAACCTAAGGGGCCTATCTAGAATAACTTTGCTTAGAATTGTAATTAACTTAAAAAAAAAAAGATTTTGAGGCGCATTAGACATTTAAATCTCTCTCTGATCTCTGTGTACTTTTAATAATTGGACAAAGAACTTCATGTAGTAATAAATCAGTTGACATAATTAGTGTACTTCTTTTAAGGCAAATGTATAAACAGCTTGGTTTCTTATTTTATGGAAAATTTTAACCAAACAGCTCAGGACGTGCTCTTCCTAGGATATGTTGTTTTAATTTAGTATGAGAAATACCTGTGTTAAGTAAAGAAATGGATGCCAAGAAAATCTGTGCTGTTATAAAAATGAAGAGAGAAATTATATACATATAGTATTTATTTGGTTCGTTTTTTCTGTTAGCACACTTTTATAATAAAGGATACATGCCTTACAGAAAAGTCTCTTTCTTTATATGAAAAAGCATAGTGTTCTTATTAACACCAAGGATAAAGTGATTTATTGAACTTATTTGTTAACTCTGATCTGCTTCTGTTTGGGGAAACAAATAACAGCCTTACATTTAAAAAAGGAAACCCAACAGATTTCCCATGAATGAAGAAGCCGTAAAAGTTCATAATAGTTGCAGAGAGCTTACCAAAAAAATAAAATATTTAATTCCAAAACTTTAAAATATTTATCCACTGTAATAAGAGAAATACAATATTTAGTCTGACTTGGAACTGCTTATGCAAACCTCATAGGGATGGAATGAAATGTACACTGTTTTTGTGTTGCATTATAATGGAAAACATAGAAGCAAGGCATAAAATGTGTGTTTGCATTCAAAGATGACTCGGTACCATGAGCATTAAGTGTCGCAGAAGCAGCAAGTTCCACGTGTTATATTAGCAAGGAAGGATGGCTTCCCTCACAGCTTCTGTCTGCTGTACACCGCTGCAGTCAGCAAATGAGCAATTACCTATCAGTTACTAGATGGTTTTAATAGTCTAGGCAATGTCTACACCATCTGATAGGATAGTTAACATATAGAATGGATTTCTCTCCTCCTACTACCAAAACATGTATTTTATTCTTTTTTTTTTTTTTCTATTTCTGGAGCAGGGTGGTTTTTGAATGTCTCTAACCTTGTTTGTTACAAGTAGATACAATTAATATCAGCAACTTGAGGCATCTGAGCTATAACTGGGAATTTAGTGATTGTCCTTTATGAAAAAGAGGAGTGAGCTAACAGCATTCTAGATACAGCATCTAGGAAGAATGTGATGCAAATATGGTACTCATTTTTATAGATGATGATGTTGATGACATAAGTTTTATATAGTAGCAATTTATATTCATTTGAATTTCTAATGATAGTTCTGTTGAGCTTAGTTTATTTAGCTGACCTCAACTTCCATTTTGCGGAAAAATTTAACCCACTAACATGTTTTCTCCTACATCAGTAAACCTGTTATTTACCTCGAATATATAACAATATTTTGCCAATGAAAAGAAATGGTTATTTAAAGATTTTTCCTCCCCTTTGGCTGCACAGAGATTAGCAGATAGAGAATCATACTTTTCTATGAGATTGCTAATGTGTAGGGAAGTTTGGGAATGGCTGGTACCAGATTATGGCTTCTAAACAACCAAGCTGCCATTTTTATATGATAGTTAATACTTAAATGACATATGGTTGCATCTGGTGACAATTGATGTGATGGTAACACTTTACGAGTCAATATATATTTAATCAGTGGAAACTGTAAAAATTGATGAGAAATATATAACATTGGTACATTACAGTGTGCAGCAACTCTCTTAGACGAGAGCACTGTGTTTTTGTTGATTTGGGGGTTAGGGGCTTTATGTGGCTGTCACTGATCTTATAAATGTCTTAATACTACTTTTCCTGTTTCAAGGCTAAAAATGAACATTTTAGGAAATCTCATTTCGTTAGTAATAATAAGATCAGTCATTCTGTTCTCTTCACACAAATATTTTCAAGTGAGATTTGAAGCACTATGAATTTTACTTACATGCTGAATTCTGACATGAAGCATGATGGCCCTATTTCAGAGAAAGATGGACACATGATTAATATGAAAATTAGGGAGATGCAAGTACCTGAACTAATAAGGTAGTCCTTATTCAGGCTGGACTACCTTCAGTAATTTCACCATTTTTCATGTGTCAGCTCTGATGTGGGTTACTGGGAATAAGCAGCTTCGTGGAAAGCATTTCTTTCTACTTGGGGAATTTAAGGGCATCCAAGTACATACGTATTTGAAAAAACTGTTCATACAAATGAAGCCAGCCTTTTTGTCTAGTTACTAAATCAAGATAAAATTTTGGTATGAATACAGGACTTGAAAACCTGTCAAGAAAAATTCGTGGTGATAATATATGAGGAACATTTGCTATCTTCTACCTAAGATAAAAAGACTTTTTTAGGGAAGCATAGTTGCTTTTAAAAAACATACACCTATTTTCTGGTGAAATTAAATTTATGGTTAATAAAAGATCTAGGAACCAAAAA
>RJWJ010004815.1:42500-52500 GCA_004363605.1 Indri indri | reverse complement strand
TTGTTATGATTCTGTGTCTTTAGAGGTTAAAAACATGCTGAAAGGAGCCAAAGGAGAAATGTGTTCTGGTTTGTAGAATTAGAGGAAGCTTCATGGATTAAGTAAGGCTGCAGGGGAAGACAATTTAAGACAGAGAATGTCTCTCTACAGGAAGAAAAATTGAAAAGTTCGAGGTCTATTTAGGAATATTTCATAGTTGTTAAGTAAAAGTTTGTATGTAAAATTAAAGTTGGACAGATTCAGTTGGGTTCATATGATAAAAGATATTGAATTCTACACCGAGGTGTTTACATTTAAATTAGCAGACATTGGAAAGCCATGAAGGTTCTGAATAGCAGAATGACATGATCAGAGGTTTTATTCATTTTTCCTTAATGACATTGCTTTCCAACAAGATAGATGTGGAGAGAGAGAACCAGAATTATGTATAATTCTTAGCACTTTTCTATAACTCTATCACTTCTCTTTTATTCAAAAAAGTATATTGAATACAACTGAAGGAAAGTAATATTATTATAGGCATAACTAAATCAACTCTCATTTATTAAGAAGCACTTATAAATTGACCTTGTACTAGTTATAAATAACTTGAAGCACACTTTGTAATTGATCATAATACAGAACTGTGTGTTTGTTGACAGCAGTTAAAAACCAGAGTTGAAGATGAACTGGCAACACTCTAGAATGGATTGAAGCGAGCAGACACTGGATGTAGTGAGAAATATCAGCTAATAAGCTAGTGCATCATCCTCAGTAAACCAGGTCTGGCCTAGGGTTTGCAATGAAAATAATAGAGAAAATAAAGTCTATAGAACATGGCAATTTACTGAATACTGGAAGTTAGAAAGTATTAGGTCATTAATATGAAATGTCCAATTTTAAATCAAAAGTGTAGTTTATTGGATCTCAAACAAGAACTAATGCAATTAATCAAAGTATGCACCTAAAGTGTTGATACAGTTTTTCCATCTTAACGGTAGCTTCCTTATGCCAGCAGCAAAGAAGCCTGGAGAGCGAGTGGCAATGAAATCATGAAAAGCATTTTCCATAGCTTGTTGAGAATTGAATATTTTTCCTAACAGGAAGTGGTCCAAAGCCTGGGAGAAGTGGTAGTCAGTTGGTGTAAGGCCTGGTAAATATGGTAGATGACAGAGAGTTTCCAAGTCCAGCTTCTGTAGTTTGAGCAGCATTGTTTTTTGTGACTTGTGGTCATGTAAGAGGATTGGCCTGTCTCTGTTAACCATTCTCGGCTGCCTAATCTCAAGCATTCTCATCATTTAATCCAGTTGGCTGCTGTAATCCACTGTAATAGATTGACCAGGTTTCATGAAGCTCTAGTGGATAATACTAGTGCTAGACCACCGAACACACACCATTAGCTTTTTTTGATGAATACTCGGTTTTGGACTGTGTTTCCACATTTCGTCTTTATCCAACCATTGTGCCAAATGTTTGCAATCGTCAAAAAGAATCCGTTTTTCATCACATGTAACAATGTGGTGTAGAAATGGTTCGCCTTTATGTTGTGACAGCAAAGAAAGGCAAGCTTTGAGACGATTTCTCTCTGACACTCATTCAATTGATGTGGAACCCATCTATCCCATTCTTTACTTTTCCCATTTGTTTCAAATGGTCCAATATTATTGGAATAGTAATGTCAAACCTTGCTGCTAATGCACACATAGGTTGAGATGGATTCATTTCTACTACATCTTTCAGTTCATTATTATCCACCTTGGTCTCAGGTCACCCACATGGCTCATTTTCAAGATTAAAATCACCAGAATGGAACTTCTCAAACCATCAATGTACTGTGCGTTCATTAGCCACATCCTTCGCAAACACTTTGTTG
Organism: Indri indri; assembly: GCA_004363605.1. Lineage (NCBI taxonomy): Eukaryota > Metazoa > Chordata > Mammalia > Primates > Indriidae > Indri > Indri indri. Next base: position 50,648 of record RJWJ010004815.1, on the reverse strand, counting down.
ATGTTTTTGAGCTGTCTCTGCCGCATTGGTTCCATGATGGAACTCATATTTGAAAATGACATGAATTTTTGACTTATCCATGGTTTCACAAAAATTGCTCTCACGAAAAATATTTGAGATAATTATTACCGAAATATGCATTTGAAAGAATGAGGATGTACCTTCACAATAAAAAACAAGATGTGTCAAAGTGGATGTTAGAGATATCAACTGTCAAACTTAGTACTTAAGGAAATCAGACATTCCATACTTAATAACCTAATAAAAGGAACCCAGATGCAGCTGAGATTTCAAACTGGCTTATCACATGCTGAGAGAAATAAGAATTGTTTTGAATGGGGGAAGGAAGAAAATTGAATTCAGTTTGGGCTAGGAGATTTAGGTTGCAAAGCACATTTTGTAGAATAGTTCCATAAAGTTAGAAGTGTGGAGTTCTTTCTCAGAGCCCTACATTTAGATCTGTGAATCATCTATCAGTGGAATGCTCTTTCCAAGATACTTGAAACAGAAGGGTTACTCCACATTCTGCATGTAAACCTTCATTTGATTCCTAATTACTCAAATGACTATTTTATCTATAAAATAATTAATGATTAAATTTCAATTTGCATGATACCTTAAGTTCTGCTGCCCCCTAAATAGTAGTAAAGTGAATGCGAGGAGTTAATTTAATACATATTCCAGTAATGAATGCCTCATTGAGAAGCAAGTACATGGAACTTCTCTAGCTCATTTTAGGGGATAATGCTTCCAACTCTTTACAAGCCTAGTTTGTTGATTACACATTTATTAAGTGGGAAATACTGTTTTCTTACACATTGCATGTAGGTGCTTTTCATCCTCTTGTTTAATTTTAAAACATTAAGAAAAGTCTTAATTGAAAGACTTTTTGGGCTTCTACATGATGATGTGTTTTCCATTTCTTGAAAGCTCTATTGAATCCTATTCTGTCCTTTGAAGCTTGTTGGTCTAGTCTAGACAATGGAGGGTGAAATTCCAAGGGTAGGAATTTGAACTTATTTTGGACTCAAAGCTTTTGTTGATAAAAATTATATCTATGGTTACGCATTTCCTTGCGTCTATTTATAGATTTGGTTTTTACAACTGGTAGAATGAGAAAATGAGAAAATAGTGAAAATATTTTCACTAGTTTGAAAAAGAAGTATGGAAGCACATTCGCTGTGAGATAGATGTTAATGATAATGATTACATTGGAAGATTTTGTCAGTCAAGAAGCCCAGAATTGGAAATTAGATTTCCACTATGCTTTATATACAATGTAGTCAATGGCATTTAATGAACTCTCTATATTACTCACGATTGTGGGTACTACCCAGGAGGTTACTTGAAATTCAAAAATAATCTCCATTGGCTATTAATGTTGATATCTCACTGAACTTTTTATAAATCCTGGTAACTATAGAAAACTTTACTGATTAATGTTCCATCCCTTATGCTTTTCTCAACAACTTGTGAAGAAAATTTAAATACATAATGAGCAAACTGATCAGCGAACGTGTTGTTAAGGTAGAGGAAGACGATGGTAGTTGAGGAAGGACCAAAGAGATTGCAGGATTGATCCACAACCTGCAGAGATGTGGAATCAAAGACTGACGACGTGTTACTCGATTTGGATAGAAATAATCTCTCCCACCCCCACTGGAGCTTTTGTCTCAAGAAGAATCTGGAAGTAAAAAATGGTTCATATATCTATGGAGCTTATGTATGCTAAATTTTCTGGTATAGTCTTGATTTTATGTAATCTTTTTTCCCTTTAAGGAAGGTGATTTTAAAAATTTACAATACAGAATTTTCTTATAACTTTAAAATTTTTGTTTACATAGATTGATACAAAAGAAAAACCCTTTGTTTATATTTCTTATTTTTTGGTTTGGTATGGGATATTGATTATTGGTATTTTTGGTCATTCCAGAATATTCATTGCAGAACCATTCTGATTTGTTTTTCTCCTTTAGAAACAAAATCACTTAATAGAGGTATTTTTTGTTTATCTTAAGGGAAGTAGTTACTTTGGATGCCAAATTATATTGTATCCTTGCTCTTTTTAATTAAAGAGCTATTCTTATTTTACTTTTTGTTTTTTTAAATCAGGTGACTTGACTAGGGGATAGAGTTTTTGCCTAAGCCTATTGAGACATCAAGTCTTTTTCCTGACTGTTTTATAATTATGGAGTGGAATGTGGAAATTATGGAATAGAAAAATCCAGTAATTCTTCCCTTCCCTCATTGATGAAATGCACTGGATTGAGAAACATGGTGGCTGGTGTTTTCAGGGGGCATGACAGCTGAGTTGAATTACCACTAAACCAGCGTCTGCAATTGGTCCCTTCTGCAGTCTACTGGTCCCTATCTGTATCCCATCCTTGCAAACACTTGTCCCGTCCCCTCACTGTACTTACACACCAGTCAGAGACTAGAAGATTGTCAGAACAGTGTTCTTAATTATCTTTTGCCTATTGTGTAGATCTCTATTGAATGCTATGCTTTTTTCCTCCCATTTGGTTTTCAGCCTTGGATATCAATTTTGACCTTAGCATTTCGATTTCCTTTCAGCCTAATTCATTCTTTCTACAAAGTACTTCTGAACGTCTAATTTTCTTTTTCTTCTGGGGTTAGGGTGCCTCATTCCATGAGTAGCTCATTCCTTGGTTCCCATTGTGTTTCTGCCACCCCAATGTGCTGGCTCACCTGTCAGTTTTTGATGCTTCCTCGTGTCCTTATTTGGTTATTAGCTGCTTAACACAATTCAAATCAGCAATAATAATAATAATATCTGATGCTTGGCATATATTAGCTACCGGGTACTTTCTAAGTGCTTTACTGATTTGGACGTTGATTCCTCAGCACAACTTTATGAGGCAAATAGTATCATCCCCTTTTACAGTTGAGGCAACCAGGGCACTGAGAGCTTAAGTGATTTGCCCCAGGTCACACAGTAAGTAGTGACAATATGATTCCAGAGCCCATGCTCATAGCAGTATGCTGAACTGGCTCCCTATGGAAAAACATATTTTGTAATACAATTTTGTGTTGTGAAACTTGTGTGGCAAATAATTATGATAGTTCATGAGTCCGAAAGCTTGTAAGTCAATACTGTAGGTAACAAATGTTATTGCCTGGTACAAACTCATCAGATTTCCCCATTTACCCAAAAAGATGTCTTTTTTTTGGGGGGGGGGATTTCTCCAACAGACTTGTAACTGCTTGTGTGATTCATTTACTTATGTCATATGGCACTATATCTTTGTAAAAAGGGAGTCTTAACATATAAGTGCTTAACCTTTACTTCTTAATGATGAGCTTTTAAATTGTTATTGTGCTGACATAATTAGGTGTAACGCCTAAAATGCTTTGTGTGTATAGCTATAAAAAAAAAAGTAATGTGATCTAGGACTGACAGTAAAGCTGTATCTGGGAAAAAATCCTATGGAAGGTTGAAATTCAATGTGGTAACTGCAATTATCTAAAAGGAAGTCTATTACTTTATGATAAAACTGTCAAAATAATGATTGGGTACTCCCACAAATTGTTCAGAGAATCAATAAAACCAATATTACGTCACGGTTTGAGAATTTAGGAATTCCACTTTCTCCTGATTCATGAGAGGATGCTGATATATTTAAGAATGAGATCATTTTAAGTTTTTCTTTCCTGCTTCACTTTATAACTTTTTTTTTCGTAGTAAACATTTTGCTTGAGAAGCTTGATAAACAACATTTTTGGAAAAATGAATAGTATTTTTCCATTAACCAGATAAAAATACGTACACTATGAGCTGTTGTCTTTGTAAGAATGTAAATACATTTTGAGTAGATAATTTTTTCTTCATTCAGGATCCATGTCTTGGCCTTTTGGTTTTTAGTTGATCTGTGATGTCATTATGTACAAGCTAACATTTGTATTTTAATGGGAATTACCAAACTTATTTTTGTTAAAACTGTGTGTAGTTGAATGTTTTATTGTCTTCACTAAGCCATCGAACCTCCAATTTCTCATTTTTGTTTTTCAGTCAAACAAGACATTTTATATGATTAATACAGGACTAATTTTTGGCGGACTCAATGCTCCTTGTCTTGGTTCATTGCTTGGATCCATATCCATAAATATTTGTCGACTTGAAGTAAATATTTTGTTGATTTTGTACCTACTATTTCCTTGTGTCTTTAGGATTGAGAGGACGTTAAGGAATTTTATAGTTAGCATGTAAAACATAGAACTTTATAGTTTATAAAAAGTTTTGATACATTTTGTTTGACCCAAATAACAGCTCTTTGACACAGTTAAGGCAAATGTTATTTTTGTAGTTTACAAATGAGATAAATTGAAGCTCAGGCTAAGTGACTAGCCTAGTCATACAGTTAGAAGGGGCAAGACTAGGACTTGAACTTGTATCACCCAAGCCTACTTGCTCCCCTCCTTACCCTTGTTACGTGGCTGCATGCACAAATAAACAAACAAACGGCGATGAGTAAGTGGAGGAACCTGTGTTTTCTGATTTCAAATTCTTCCGCTTTCCATTATTTAATGAATGTAAATTAATAGCATGGTTTAGGTATTGTTCATGTGGTTAGCTTCTCTTAGTGTCATAAAAGTTTTTTTTCTTTTTACTTAAATCTCATCTATTACAATTTGTGCATATTTCCACAGTATGTTGAGTTGGAATCCCAGGTTGATCCTGTACTAGCTGTCACCTTGGGTAAAGTCTTTGGGAGCCATAGTTTGTTTTTCTTTAAAATTAAATAACAACATCTCCCTTTCAATGTTATAGATATTAAAGATGATTTTGTAAATTTCCTAGTATGGTGCTTGGCACATAGGAGGCACTCAATGATAGTAATTTTTGTAGCAATAGGCAGTAAGTAATATTCCAACAAATAGTTACTTGAAGTACATGAAGGAATTTAATTTACCCTTCATACTCTTTGGGTACACTTGAAATTTGAATTTTCTGATAATTTTGAAGATGCTTTTCTGAAATCTCTTGAAATGTTTTTTTATGGTGCTCTGTATAGGGAAAAATTAATTATCATCTTACCAAAGCTGCATAGAAAGAAGGCTGGTCTCAATTTCCTGAATTATTTTCCCTAATTTATTGTAATAATAGAACAACAGCGTATGTTTAGGTCTAGCTGTGTATGCGCTACGGAAATTTACTATTTTTTCCCTGTTACAATTACTCATAATTGTATTATATACTTCAGGAATTCTTATAACCAGCGCTCTGGAAAGCAACAGGGGGTTGATGTTTTTGGTGATAATGAAAGGGTTAAGTTTGTGACGAGGTCACTTCTGGGGGCCCTAAGTGTACTAGAAAGATTTAACTTTTTTTAAATAAAATTTTTATTTTGGAATAATTTTAGAATTACATAAAAGTTGCAAAGATAATACAGAGAGTTCTGCCTAAATATATCATTCAGTATTAGTGACCCCTAATGTTACCATCTTATATTACTGTGATACATCTATCAGTATTAAGAAACCCTCATTGGTACCTCGCTACTAATCATACTCCAGACATCAGTCGAATTTTACCGGTTTTTCTATTAAATGGCCTTTAATATTAATGGTCTTTTTCTGTTCCAGCATTCAATCCAGGGTGCGATGTTTCATTTAGTTGTCATGTTTCCTGAGTCTCCTCTGGTGTGTGACAACAGTCTTTTCTTATTTTTTACGATGATGATGTTCTTGAGGAGTGTTGGTTAGGTATTAAGTATGGCACATTCAGTTTTGAGTTTGTCTAATGTTTTTCTCATGATCAGGCTGGGGTTATAGGTTTGGGGAAAGAAGATGAGGTTCATCACATCATATCAAGGGTTATATGATATAAACATGATTCATCACTGGTTACGTTAACCTTAATCTGTTGGTTAAGGTAGCGTTTGCCAGATTTCTCCACTGTAAAGTTACTATTTTTCTCTTTTTTAACTCTGTTCTTTGGAAGCAAGTCACTAAATTTAGCCCACATTCAAGATGAGGAGGGTGATGAAACTCTGCCTCCTGGAGGGTGAAGTACCAAGATATATTATTTGGATTTCTTCTGTAAGGAAGTTTTGTCTCTTCTCCCTGTTTATTTGTCATTTATATATATGAATTTATATTTATTTATCTTATAATTTGGGTTATAATCCCACTAGACAACTTTCATTTAGGCTTAGTAGTTAAATTGGTAGCGTACATTTTAATCCTTTTTTTCGCTTCCACATTCCTTCCTCTCCTCTCCCTCTTACCCATGAACGGAGTAAACATGTGCCCTTGACTCATTTCAGGGACGAAATTATTCGACAGCAATCCCCAGTAAAGCTCCTCTGCAGAAAGATAAACAAAATCTCTTTGGTTACATACTTTTCTTCATAAAGAGGCCTGGCCATGTTGTAGTAAGTATCCAAAGCAAATTTGCTCAGTCTGATCTGAATTTTGATAAATCTATTATATTTATTAACAGACACCTCAAAATTTTGGTTTTGTATTGTTTTTGCATGTCCACTGGTTTTGATTACTTGGGGCAATACTTTTTGAAGTGGAGAAATCAAAATAAAGGTGAATTCTTTTGAAAACTGGACCTTTGGGTTCTTTTCCATGCTTCAGTCGCCCTCTTCCATAAACTATCAGAAATTCTGGGCAGTCAGTGAATACCTTTGTCTACAAGGCATTGGGTAGAAAGAGCATCGTATGGCCTGGTTATTTGACTTATTTTTGAACTGTTTCAGTCTTGCCTTTCTGCATCTCCATTGTAGCCATTCCTGCTGCATTTTAGACTATTGATGAATATTTGGTAAAGAATGAGATAGAGGAAAGTATGGCTTCTTTAAGGATATTCCTTTAAATGGTATTTTGTATATTTAGTCGCTTCAGTTTAGACGTTCGGCATTTTTATTCATATGGGGAAAAAACACTAAGAAAGAAAATAGTATCTTGAGTTTAATAATCTGCCAGCAGAGAACACCGAGGTTGTAATTTGAGACAGAATTTCTTCTTACCACTTTAATAGTATCCAACAGCATTCCCTTTTGTTTCTGTTTTCTGTAGTGGTACCCAAAACAAGCAAAAATGAAAAATCCCTGAATTATTCGTAAAATGTGAAAGTGGGAACATTAACATGTGGCCTTATCTTGAGGTATTTATTTAGCAACAGATTGTCTTCCCGTTCTAGTGCAGCTGTCCAGGGAAGAGATCTTTCCGTCTTTGGGGGTGAAGGAAATAGGCTGCACCAGTCACGAGACCATTCATCTGTTGCATGTTCTTTGAGTCGGCAATGGCATTGGCAACATTCTCTGTCTGGGGCTGCTCCCTGGCTTTTTGCTTGGAAACTAGAAAACTGTATCTTTAGCAGAAGTATGAAAGAGACTAGGGAAAATGAGATTGACAAATGGGTGACAGAAGGGCAGATTCTGGTTTTTAAATTCCCTGTCTTACTTATTTTTACCAGACATTCTGACATATTTTGCGTGTGTGTGTGTGTGTGTGTGTCTTTCTTTTGCTTACTGAACATGTACCTCCTCTGGGGCCCTGTGGAAAGATGGGTCTCGGCCGAGTTGGGTTATCTGCCCTCAAGAGGCTTAGTCTCTAGTAGGAGAGATGAGATCCAAAGACATCTGTTTAATTTAGATCAAAATTATTACTTAGCAAACATATTATCCAGTTTCTTCCTTGAGCAGGCCATGTGATCACAGTTGGGCTACTAGGATTTGGTTCATATGTCAGCCATTGATTTTGAAAGATTTTATTGATAATATTGATGACTTTTATGAAACTCTTCCTCTTACAATTGTTTTCTTTTGAGGGGATTTTGTTTATACCTATAACAGGTATGTTTGAGACCTTTAACAATTGAGCCAAGTGTTTTGTGCAGTAATGTAAACAAAGTAGAATCACCTTTGGGTCTAGAAGAACTTTAGAATATATCATTTTTGGTGTCTCCTAAGGGATAATCATGCAAACTATTTTCATTGTTTAATCATTTTATGAATTTTGATGTTTTTAAATTTGTTTGACTTTGGCAATATTGTTTTTTTTTCCAGGAATTAGAGCAGGCAGAATTTTGAAACATTCAAAATGTCAGCTTGTTTTGGCATAAAAAATGGAATGTTGTTAAATTTCATTAATTTAAATTTTTACAACTTCACTTAG